>JAUEJL010100472.1:0-13296 GCA_032274825.1 Drosophyllum lusitanicum
TGTGTGTAAAATGTTTTGTATCCGCAGGATGTCTAGTGGCCTTGGTGAGGCGGGTAGATGCCTTGGGCATAGCTTTGCTTGCAATTCTGAATTTCCTGTTGGTTCTTATTGGTCGTGAGATTGACTATGATAATACCAAAGGTTTTGGATCGTATTATACGATATAACTAATGGCTAAAATAGTATTGTATTTTTGTTGAAATACTTTAAAGATATCATATTGCTTTCGCTAATGTTTAAGGAGTTTTATATCAACTATGTTTTAAATTGAGTTTTGAAAAGTTTAAATTTGTACTTAAAAATCAGGGTGTTACAACCATAAGCATCATTTGTTTAAAAGAGAAAGGGACTACAAGTGCATTCCCAAAGGGCAACATAGTCGTTTAAATAAAGTCAACTTTTACGGACTCAGATTCCAAAACGACAAGAAAAATTAAAAGTATAGATTCTAATCACAGTTTTATAGGGTTAGGGACTACCACTCATTTAAAAAGATGGGAAAAGAATGTGCAACTAGCAACACCTACTATGAGTTCTGCATACTCACACACACTATTTTAAAGAGTTGGGGACTATACTCAAAAGATGGGACTAACATACCACACTTAAAGTGTTTGTATGTCTGGCAATATATAAATAATATACAAAACAAACTTTAGTTTGTTGGGTGTATGTACTATAAGATCTTGAATCCCAGTTCTGAACAAGAAATCCCAAAGTCTAGCTCTAGCATAACATCATCAGTCACAAAGTACTTCCAGCATCATTCTTCCACCACAATTGTTTTATTATTCACTTAAAACTTCAAAAACTAAGCAAATAAAAGCGTATAGGGTCAAGAAAACTTTTTAAGTTTAATTGGTATGTGGATAGAGTACTGTTTCAGCTCAGAAATGACCTAGAACATACCAGACTCCCAATCTTGAAGCTCAAAGAAAGCACCAGAATCCAGAGAAAGATGCAGTATAACCAGCCTCGAGATGGTGAGAGACTTGAATTTATCTTTCCAGCTTGATGTGTTTGGCCCAGCTCGAAAGAGAGAACAATGTTGAGTTGAGTGTGTTTGCCCAATGATAAGTCAACCGCACCCCCGTTGAAGGAGACATTGCTGATACGGATCATACCAGAGGTGATATCGATTGAACTTGAAGCCTGAGAAGCAGAAGCCATGTATTTTGTTGGGAACTCTGATGCAAAGGCAGGTGGAGCAGATATATTTCCCAGCATGTAACTTGCCTTCTTGAGAAACGGGTATGCAGTATAATCTGTGTACCAACACCAATTCAAAAGAAAGAGCTTAGAGATAGCAAAATGGATCAGGTGGTCAGGTAAAACAGCAACACCTTATATCCAACAAAATCTTCAGTAATAACTGACTTCTTGAAATAAATTGATGTAGAAGGTTTTATGCATTAAAAGTACACTTTGGGAGACCATTGAGTTGTTTCACCTATTTACTTTTTAGCTTGCCTTTTTTTACATGTTTGACCATATAAAACATAAGAGATTGGCCCAATATATTGTCACCTCTAGAACAGACAAAGGTCCTATTTTCACCTGTTTCTTGATCTTGATGCTCTTGCTTCGAAAGTGGGGTAATATTGTCACTCTGTCCTTCAATGGGCTGGTTCACTTCACTCACTTGATGGATTCCGTCATTAACAGCCTGACAACAACCAGAACAAAAAAAAGATCATGTCATTTGCAAATTATAGATCATAAATAGAGGTGGCAAGATGGGAGTGTCAGGTAACAAGTCAAAAGGCTCAGGTCGATGTGGGAGTCATTTTTTAGCAAGGTTGAAATGGGTAGCTGACGACATGCAAACACATTCTGCACTAATAACAATTTAGAAGGTTTTATCATTTATGATTTAAAAATATACTTTATACGACTTTCAGTCCCTTCAACCTATTGCTCGTTTAGATATTAGAAAAAGTTAACATCGTCCGTTTGAGATAAAACACAACCCAAATCCACCCATTCATAAGTAAAGGGGTTTGCCACCTCTAAATCACAAAGCAAGAAGAAGAAATCGTGTTCCAAATGTTACCACCTCTAGAGTTTGGAATATGCCAGGGAGACTGTTCTTCTCTTCCATTGATTCATTCGTGTACTCGAAATTGTCGAAATCTGGATTAAAGAAAGAAGTGTACTCATTGAGCATATCAAGGCCAGAATCTGTGTCCACAGCATTTTTAAGATCTTCGGCTTGAAAGAATAAGCTATCATCAAGTGGAAAGTCGCCAGTAGCATCAAAAAATGGTTCATCAAGCAAATAATCAATCTCAAAACTTGTGGTATTGCTTGGTTCTCCAACTTGTCCATTGTTCACAGAATCTGGATCCAATCCAGTTTGCACAGGGAAATCTAACTGCTTAGATCCATCATTTTGGTCAACCAATGGTTCACATTCACCAGCACCCACAAAGGACTTCTGGGGGTCATCAGTCACTACTGCAGATACATCACTACATGGGAGACGACCATCTTCCCCTGGCATCTCTGTGTTGAGAATCTTACAGAAAAACAAAAACAAAAAAGAAGAAAAATAAGACAAAAATAGAAAGAGAGCATTCTTACGATTCGAAAAAAGAAGACAACTGAGATTAACAAAAATAATAGAGATTCTTCAAGGTGTCTACCATCCTGCGAGTAGCCAAAGTTGAACAGGAGGGCAACATATATTTGATAAAAGTGCATCGCATCACTATTCAACGAGACCTCCAGCACTTTCTTTACGATCAACTGTACATTTTGGGATTACTTTTCTAACATAAAATGATATACATAAATACAATAAAATGAGTGATGGTGTTCTAAGATGAACCCATTTGCGCATAACCCTCAATCCCTCAAAAAATCAGGGTTTTTTTTACGGGTGCAGAAGACAGAAGGTTTAAAATTGTAAATGAGCCTGAAAATTATAAGGAAATAGTGTATGTGGCATCATAAATTATCCAAGCTGTTTGAAAAGAGAGTTGAATTAATTTTGTATGCATCTATTAGGAGTTTAGGACCTTTTAACCTTCTGAAGAGTTGATAGATTTTACATTTCCATCAGACTTGTTGGCTTAATGGACAAAATATTTTCATGTCCTTTAGCTTAATGGAAGATAAGATACGTAATTCCACATTTCCAATAGGTTTGCCTATATCACATATCTGTGCCACTAAGAGGCGGATTATGTGATTTTATGAAAAACACAAACAGCCTCTATAAACAACCAATCAAAGATTCTACAGGATAAAGCAAACTTATAGCCTACTATCCATCTTTACATAGGTGTCAGCTCAGTAATGGCAACTGATAAAGGCCCAGTTATTGAGCCCAGTTTAGTACAAGACAACCAGCCCAATTATCAGCCCAACAACTGGATTGTTTACAAGAGAAGGAAGGGTCCACGTGTAGGGCAGTGATGAATGAGTCGGTTAGTTTGTTAGAGGGGTGAGTCCTAATTATTATTTATATCCTCCATAGCAGTGGATGATCCATATCTATCTTTTCTTTTAAGTATTGTAATCGGCTAAACAGCTTGGGCAGATAGTCTCCGTCACCGGAACTCTTCTGATTTATCAATATTATTCATCACCTTCCAGCCTAATTCTCCATTCTTGTTTTTCAAGTTCTTATCAGCAACCCTATGAAGATGAATGCTAGATAACCAAAAATAAAAACTGCAATGTTCATGTGCTTTTTTAGCCAGAATTGAAAAAACAAACAAATTTTTACACAGATATCTTGCATGTTAGGGGATGGAAATTCCATAATCCATACCATAACATTAAGTCCCAGTAGCAGACATGGAACCCAAAGTTCTTTTCAGCAAACTCTTGAATATTGTCAAACAAAACTTTTTTTGCAATATCAGACTTCATGATTTAAAATAAAGCAACCAACTAGAGAAGTAACTAGTACTGCCAAACAAGATTCTGCGTTCTCTGCATAAGTGCTGGTTAAGCATAATAGCAGCTTCAATATATTTTTGCAAAACGTTAAAATCTGAAAATATTGCATACTTGCTATCAAATGTTTGATCGTCTATGTGACAAGACAATTCTAAGAAACACTTACCAAAAAAAGAATAGTTAAAAACCTCTGATAAAACTAAGTTGGATAGTTTATCTGTCTCAGAAGTTAACCATTGAGAAATAAAACTTTGAATGTGAAAGCAATCTTTACTAGCTCAGGATTTACTAAAGTCAAATTTTCTTAAGAGGTTTATAATGATCTACAGCATGGTATAGGTAGATTACATCTCAACAAAGTAATTTCATTCCACCAACTTCAGAAGATAATTGGACATGAAAAGTTAAATAATTCATGCTCTCAAGAAACGAATTTCTAATTTCTTAAATGACATCTTTGTGAGGACGGATATAACACAATTTGTTTTCAGAAATTTAAAAATGTATGTCATTCATAATGTGATGATAAATACAAGCTAAAAAAACTGGAAACACGTTCCATAAAATTTAGAAGTCTACTAAACCGTAGATATAAAAACAAAAACACATAAATGGTGCAAACCTGATCAATGTCATTAGCATCTAGATAGGAATCCATATCAACAGGCAATTCCACGGTACAACCTTCCTGCTTGGGAACCAATACTGATTCATCATCTTCCCATTCCTCCTCGATAAACGGTGCCCCATATTTTTCACCATTCTTAGGTCCAGCACCACTTTTACGAAAGATCCGACAGAGGACAAAGGCATCCTGCCAACCCAAATGCAGAATATAAGAGGTCAAAAGACACCCATGATCCCCCCCCCCCCTTCTCCTCCTTCCCCAAGTCCCCAACACACACATTCTTTTTTTTTGGCAGCTATCACTAACAGTCATTTCTGTATTATGTTTGATCTCTTTGTGAAAAGGGGGTGGACATGTTTGGTAAGCGTGTTGGCTTTCTCAAGTTTAAAGCAGATGTGATCGACAAGGAAACAGGACAAAAGGTACCTTTTTGGTCTTGGAGGACACTTTTTAGAAGGAAAAACAGTACAATGAACATGGTTTTGAGGGTTTCTAAACGGGTGTTGCTATTGGAACGGATGTAGTATGGGTAGCATGTCGAGGTGTTCCCATCAACCACGACCTTAGTACAAAAAGGACAAGGTCGGGTTACCAACCACGACCCATATCCGTGTAGTCAAACTATTGATACGTGCCAATAGCCCCACCCTTTCTAAACCATGCAAACACTATTCTCCTGGGCATTACATCCAAGATCATCAGAGGCATGAGGATATGTGCAAGTACAGTATGGCCTTAATATACTCTAATTTTTAATCTTCTCTATGTTTTTCTTTTCCTAAAAGAATGAAGCCCCTTTAGAATGCCTAGCTTAATGTTAGGTCCCCGTATTCAAAAGCACACTAATTTTCTCTTTTGGTAAAAGGGTCTTACCCCTACAAAGATTTTAAAAATGTAAAAATTACAGAATGAGGTGTGCTAATGACGTGAGCATACCCACGTAAACGCTCATGAAATGAGTAGACAAGAAATACGTCAACTTCAATGGTTTAAATTAAAACACAAATTCAAACCAAACAAAGTTTCTCTAAGCATTATCATTTTGGGCAGTGAGTATGGTGGTTCATATCAACAACATAAGCATCCTCATTTCTAGGGGGCATGAATCAGTCAAAGAAATTAGAATATGAAGGAATTGGAATCTGTCGTGTTTGGGTGACAAGATGAAATGGAACTCAGATTCTATCAGTTGCCACCCCTACCTGGCATACATGGGTCATTGTTTCACACAATCAATGGGAAATCTATTAAGTTCCTATATTGACCCATCTTGTCATCAATCTTGAGGATATGAGCCTATATATAGTTATGCGAATTTTTGAAGGTTGCAAGAATTAATTACCAATTACCATACTAATCAGTGGGTAGTTATTAAGAATTACCAAAATATATGTTCTAATTTTAACATAATTTTGTCTCACTCTATGTTTACAATCCTCAACAGCTCTTCCCGCCCCTTTTGCATTTGGTTTGATTGTCTACCAGCCTTAACTCTTTTGTTTTCTTAAAGGCTTTATGATGTTCTATGCACAATTGGTGTCTATTCGAGTGCTAAGGATTGTTTGTCTTTCCAATGTTGAATTTCTGGATTACAGAAGTGGTCTAGAATTTTGCTGGTGTTAGCTTTTCAGTGATTCTCAGAATTAGTTCATTGCTTCTTGCGATCTCTAGTGCCAAGAGCTGTAAAGGAATTTTCAAACCATGCTCCTAATAGATGCAAAATCAGTATGCCCTCTTGGTGTCAATGATTTAGTTAACCTGTACAAGATACTGAACACAGTCAAACATAAAATGATTCCAAGATTACTTTTGAGCATGTTCAAATCCAAACGAACACAATGCAAACTGTTGCTCTTTCCTTAACCTTTTTCTGGTATATTATTTTAACTTTTGCCTTAGATCTTTTCATGTTAACTGTTACTTACCAATTCGCCTTTAATGTGCATATCCTTTTTAGGTTCCAGGTATTGTTTTTGCAAGAGGACCAGCTGTAGCTGTTCTAATCCTACTCGAGTCTGAGGGGAACACCTACACTGTGCTTACCGAGCAGGTTCAAATGTGTATGATTCTTACATTTTGTGATAACCTTGTAATAATCACCTTCACATTCTAGTGATCACATAATGAAGTTAGTATACAAATATTTAAGGTCAGGGTGCCTGTTGGGAGGCCTATTTTGGAGCTGCCAGCTGGCATGTTAGATGATAATGTGGGTGATGTTGTTGGTACAGCAATACGTGAGGTCAGTAAAATCGGGCTATACTTATGCAACTTAATCATCATTTAATTTTTTGGATGGCAGTTTTTGTTGAATAAAGCTGCTGTATGGATAGTCATTTTTTGAGTTGCTAGAAACACAAGCATAAATCAATTTATGATCTCATATAAAAAATTAACTTTTCTTACATATTCTTCTAGTGTGTGTGTGTGTGTGCGCGCGCGCGTGTGTGCGCACGCACATGTGATTTGAATAAACAAGAAGAAATGCAGACATCTCCGAGTACAGATTCCCTCTGAAAAAGCCATCTGAGGGAACGTGATCTCGAGAGATTTCTAAGGGAATGATTTCCTAGGAAATCCCTTGAAAATCTCCTACTAAACACACAACTTTTTAAAGAATCAGTTTTTTTATGTTTTCATATTCCATATACTTTGCATTTAACAAAAAAAATCAAACCATTCGATACACAAATCCCCGCCATGTTAAGTTCAATATGATATCTAAAATGCAATACCAAGTTCGATAAATAGTCAACGAATATGTATTTGTTTGATTAACAAGTACATATAATGTTTGATGTTACTAATTGGATGGAGGAGGGCCACGAGGTTTAAATTACAGCAACCATCCTGGTTAGTGCTACTTGCACTTGCATCTCTTGCATTTTCTGTTCTGTCAACCCCCTCTATGTTTTCACTTCTTGTCTTAAGAGTGTTTTCGCTCTCTTGCAATGTTGCTACCGTCCTTCAACCTTTGAATCTACAATCAGTGAACACATAAACATTAACAAAAACTTGACTTTTTAATACATATTATGACCAAATAACGCCTATATGATAGACCAAATATTAAACCACATTAGTACCTATTACAACTCATTCAGTCATTTCTACCCAATATGACTCATTACCACCTGATATCACCATTTCATACCAATATGTACCAGTATGGGTCATGTCGTATTTGAATGAGTTCTAATGGCTCGTATTGGGTTTGAATTCTCCATCTAGGGTTGTAATAGGTATTATTTGGTTCCTAAATATGCATAGTTTCACCTCTTACAACACAATATGACTCATTGATTCCTAAGACAATCAAAATGCACCCAATATGACTAATTCATACCCATATGGCCATATTACTTGTTACACTTATTGCTTGTTCTACGCGTTCATACCCAATATGAGTCACATGACCTATACTACTCGTCAGTACTTCTTACAACTACTTCAACCCAAATATGACGTTGCTACCCAAAAATGACCAGGTCATACCCAATATCTCATTCATACCTAATATGGCTAAATAGAAGTTATTATATTACTAGCATGAGGCATACATATGAATTTGTAAAATTTAATATCTAAAACGAAGTTAGAAAAACAACAGGTGGCTAATACTTGGTAAATATCCCAAGTGCCACAATACTTAAAGAACTAAACGCCTTCAGTAACTACGTATGAGAATGGATAAAAGATTCTATCAAGAAGTTATAATAATTACTTAATTCTTCCTATTGAGAATATCAGATTCCTCAGTCAGGTCCTTGTTGGATGAAGCAAAGCAACCAATGGTTGCTGGTGCAAAACTTGATTTTTGATTCCTCACTGGAGAAGTTTACATCTAACCTGATGATGTGCTTGTGCATAGAGAACACAATATAAAGGTGCATCGATGATCGTTTTAAAGAACAGGATACATCGATGATTTATATTTTCTTTAAGTAGGTGGTTCATTCTTGCAATAAGAACACAACTAATTAAATAAGGGATCGAGTTATAAAAGTAAATGAACAAACAAGGTGGTAAAACAAAACCATCCATGAAAACTAATAAGAGAATGCTCAAAATCAGCGTCATTAGAATTACACAGCATGACGACTCTACCTCTCATTATACCCAAGAGGAAGTAAGACTTTCCATGGAACTCGCTCAAATTATCGACTAAACAAACTTTATTTTCCCAAATAGAAGCTTTAACACGTTTCTTATCAAGAAAATTCTCTACCTTATATGTGAAGTTATTGAGAATTTGCTCTTAGGCTTATTAATTATTAACTACAATTCTTTGTTAGAATGCCTTTTACCTACATATCTACATTAGTACATAATATTACTTAATAATCTATTTTCCTCAAAAGAACAAATAAGATCTAAATGTTACCAGCAAGATCAGACGTTATTATATGGTTCAAAGTTGGGGAGGCAAATAAATCAAATAAACGATCTTCCAAAAAACATAAATATGTACTTAAATAAATTCTGGAAGACCTAGAAAAACTCTCAAAAATTTCCAAAAATTGCCACGTTTACTGGGATAAGGACTTTTATGACATCTGTAATGTGTCATTAATTCGTGCTAAATGTGTATTTTTTTTCGTGCTTTTCGGTAAAAAGGGTATTTTCTGAGGGCTTTTTGGCCTTGGAAATCCCTTGCGAATTCGTCAGGGATCTTTTGGATTCACATCTATCACAAACGCATCAGAATTTCCTTGGAAAATTCCTGATACAGATCCCTTGAAATCACTAAATTTTCTAGTAATGATATGATATGAGCAATAGCCAGTTAGTTAGCATGACAATTTTTTAAATATCATTGGCAGGTTGAGGAAGAAACTGGACTACAACTGAATCTAGATGACATGGTGGATCTCACATCCTTTCTAGACCCATCCACTGGATTCAAAGTTATCCCCTCGCCAGTAAGTGGATCATAAGTTTTCTTTGTATGAATATTGAATCCATGAACTATGTATTTATAAACATGGATATATTGTGTAATGTGTCTTTGATCTTTTGTTTGTGGTGGTAGGGTGGAAGTGATGAGGAACTTAGTTTACTTCTTTACAGAGGAAGTGTAAGTGCTGATGTTATTGAACAATTAAAGGGAAAAGAAACCGGGCTTAGGGAACATGGTGAACTGATTAAAGTGTGTGTAGTCCCTTACAAGACCCTTTGGCGTATGACGCCTGATGCAAAAGTATTGATGTCCATTGCGATATACGAAATGGCCAAAAGAAATGGTTTGCTGCCTCTCAAAAACTGATTTGCAGGTTCTTGTGCCAACTTCGATTTGAATTTTGATCCATTGTTTTCACAGTCGCCACATGCTGCTTAGAACCCTTTGACACACTCGTTTAGACTATGCGTGATTAACTTTTGTCTATGTAAACTCAAAAAGCCGTTTGAGTTGTGTTTCACTCGATAATGTTGACAAATGTGCTTGTGCTTCAATTGAAATTTGGGACGCTAGGTTTGAAAAAAGTTCAAGATCCTGTATCAACTATGCTAAATATGGTAGATGTAGTGATTTCAAATTATAGTTGGTTCGTTTTCTTTCTTTTTTGCGCAAAGATGTTGAAAGAAAGAGGGGGTGTAGTGTTAGACACGAGTATTAAAACAATTATATAAGTAACTCAAATATCAACAAACGCAAACACATGATATAAAAGAAGTAAGACGTAAACAGTCATATCTTTATCTGTAAATAGAGAAACTGTTTCTCGAAAGACCTGTTAATAACTCGAATATGTATCTCGTATTATTCATACTATTTTTAGCTAAAATACATGCAAAATTATTAAAGATGATGTCTTGCGAAGAAAAATATAGGCAGTAAAATCTCAAAATCATTGAAAAGCATACCCAGCGTTGACATTTTTATAAAAAGCTAATGTCACAAAATACAAAGGATCCATTTGGAGCAAACTAAACAAACACACATTAAACCCAAATTAAAGCAGAAGTGAAACCAAAATAGAAATTTAAGTAGAAAATAAGATTGCAAATCAAAGCAGGGGTGAATGGTCTTTCTCTCAGTGTGTTTACCAATCTGTAGATATAAGAGAAGAAAAGATCTATTTTAAGAGACACGCGCATCCACAGAGACTAACCTTCGTATAGAAGAATTCGAAAGCAACCACTTCGGCTCAGCTCAAGACTACTTGTAAACAAGTTAACAAGATACCAAGATTAGCGACCATGCAGCACGCAACAAACCTGGCGTTATGTGAGCCAGTTATTCTTAACAATCAATAAGATTTGTACCTTTGAACCTCAAATTACAAATATTACATGTCAACTAAAGCTTCCAATAGCTCCTTGGAAGTTGGTTTTCAGCTCATATCAAAATGTATAACATGGAAACAATGTTTTGTGTTAAACTTTACTAGACACATAATCTGCATTGGTTGCTTCCCAGATGGTAGTTCCATCACATGTGCAAAGCTTTTTGTAGTTCTCACCAACACCAGCACTTCTTGCTATAACCGCTGCTGCAAGCCCAGCATCCGATCTGTCCTCTTTTTCATACACCGCTATCGCTCTACCAATCAAATCACCAACTTTAAGGTTCTTTTTTACACCCGAGAAAAATGCCTCCCCATTCTCGTCAACCTCCAGTGTTCCCAGGTCACCAAGTGCCTAAAAATATTTATCAAAAAAAAGAAACAATTATTACCATGTAATACAATTACAAACAGCCTACTGTAGGACTATCTAAAAGTTGAAAAATGGTATTATCCTCCTACTTCTGATAGCTGCTTGATAGGATTAAATATTTTGCCAGTACTTGCTGCGCCCCGAGTAAGATCACCAAACTCATTTATGGACCAACCGTGTTTTCCGGGTGATAACCCACTGAAGTTGGCTTCGATTCTAGCCAACTCCATACTCACTTGTGCCAGCCGAACTACTCCGAAGATTTTTGGGCCTTTGAATTCGGCTACAGCAGCAGAAATCAAGACATCTGGCATGGGAAAACTGAATAGTTATTTGCATATAAGCGCTGAAAAAATTGGTGTTTAGATACACATCTGATGCTTGGCGTTATGATGATAAGATAATAAGCTATTTTAGTGTTTGACAGATAGATTAGTTGAGAAACTGATCGACAAAATCATCCAGAACATTGTTCTTATATATGTTCTATAAGTTACTATATACATAAACATTAAACAAAGATAAGAAGCACCAATCAAAACAACTGAAGATGTGTATATCAAAATCAGCTCCCAAAACTAAACAAATCAAAAGTCAAAACCAACCCAAATTCAGATAAAAACCGAAACCAAAATTTTAGCAGAGCTTAAACAAGGGAGTTAAGAACCAACCTCCTGGCAAACCTTGACCAATTAGCCGTGCTTTCCGGCCAGTTTGCTCCAAGGCTGCAGCCATAGTCTTTACTGGTGAAGACCCAAAGATTCTAACCACTTGATTGCTTAAATCCACATCAATGCTCTTGATTCCTAAACCATCATTAAAAAAACAAATTCGACACACGAAAACTACATAGATTACAGACTTATTATGTCTTTGCAATCAATAACACGTACCGTCGACTGTTTGTAACTTATTCTTGACCGCTTTAACACAACCTTCACAACTCATATCCACCATGAATTCGGTCTGAAATCACACGAATACAAGTTTTCAGAATATCATCCACATTCAACTCTAAAATTGTCAGATGTTAGGGTTTGCATTAGCAAATCGAATCAGCTTAAACCATTCCCAGTTCCCAAAAGATGAAAACCAGGTATCTCTTCAATGACTACAACAATACTTGCATCAGATGAAAATCCAAATATCTGAATTTGGCTCAGAAAGGTTATGAACAGAACAATTCCCAAATGGGTCAAATTAGATGAATTTGTTTTCCTATTTTTAGTTTTTACAGTCATACAGTGTGATCGACTATTTCAAAAGCAACTCATTATCCAAATTGAACTCGCAACATAGATTACAATCGGATCATATAGTAAACAGAAAAGGGATGATTCAGAACTCACCATAACTTCCGGTAAATCCGCATCGTGCTGCAAGCAAACAAACGATACAGAAATCAAAACAATAAAAACCAATATGATGATGATAGAATCTCAACCCAAGAACACCGACAAGCTATAAGATTTGAAGTAAAAAATATTTTAACCTTTGTGGCGGGTTTAGCGTCCATGTGAAGAGCAGAAGGAGGGCTGACGAGATTCTTGATTAGGCCGAAACGATTCGGGGTTTGAGATGATGAATTCAAAAAGGGTTTGGTGAAATTGTGGTTATAAGAAGAGGATGAAGATGGAGAAATGGAATTTAGGGCGAGAGCTGCTGCGGTAATGGCCGTCGTTGTTGAATTTGCTGCAACTGTTCTTAAGAAACCCATTTCAAATCAAATAGATGGTTTAAATTGAGAATCAAATGTGAAATTATTAAATTCTTGTTTCAGTTTCTAGATGCATCAAGAATCATCCACAGTCGAGTCATAACTCATAATCCCATCCAATGCCACACACACTCCTGGGCTTAAATTTTTTTTTTTTTAAAAGAGAAGAATGTGCTAATATTACATTTTCTTAGATTTTTATCCTCAAAATCTCGTTAGGCATGGAGTTGGGCCGTAGGGATGTAAACAAGCAAAGCTACTCGTGAACTATTCGAGCTTGGATCATTAAAAGTTAGAAACGAGCTGAGCCTTAACGAGCTCGAGCCTAGATTAAAGCTCATTTAATAAACGAGCCGAGCTCGAGCTCCAAAGAGTGGGCTCG
>JAUEJL010100483.1:0-13296 GCA_032274825.1 Drosophyllum lusitanicum
ACAATTTAAAGATTTGTATGCATTGATGCATCATATCACAAACACTTTTGTATGCATTGATGCATCAGGTATATAGTCAAACAAATGATCAAAACATATGACAGTTTTTAAACTATCCGGTCAATGAAATCAAAGGTCCAAAAGAAATATGACAATTTTTAAACAATCCATCAATAAAATCAATGGCTCAAAAGTGTTCTCTCTATTCTCATCTCATTTTAAAGGTGTTCTCATTTGATTCTCTCTCTCTCTCTCTCTCTCTCTATATATATATATATATATATATATATATATTTAATCGATGGTCTGTAAAACATAGTGAGTAATCATTTGTTGTAATATTTACATATATCCTCTGCATATGCTTTTTCTATACACACCCATATAGACGCGTACTTCAATTTTAGTCAAGATGGGATGGTTCCGTTCAATCTAAACTCACTCAAGAAATCAGCCAAAACACAAATCGATTGTCAAAGGCTAGAAATCAAACAATAACACATCCAACTTTCTATTACCAAAACTATACATAACCTACATTCAACAATTTCAAGTTGAATAAGATTGGGCAAAACAAAACCTATATTTACAATTATAAGTATGCAAAATCTATATTTACCATCTCTTTACAAACATTTTTTCTTTTCGAATCTTGAACCACAGGGATATGAACCTTTGACCTCAAAGGTATTACCATCTTGTACCTGATCGGATTTCAGTTGCAGTCACCGGTTCATTAGGCGGCTCCCCAAGAAGAATACGGATTTAGACCATTGACCTTTACCATCTAAGCGTTGACCAAGTTCGGTCAAAAATCAAAACTATTCCATCCAGTTTACATGACAGTTATACCAAATTCATGTCCATTGGGTAGCTCCCCAGAACTCTCAACAATGTTGCAAACTCCTGACAGAAGATACCATCTTTTGTATTACGGTATATTGTTTTAAAGTTAAGACATAAAAAAACAACTTACATATTTCAACTAATTTTACCTTTAAATGCTTAAGGGCGTTTTGGGCATTCTGGTCAGCCATCGATGCTTCAAAGTCACAATAGAAGAGATAATCGAAATGCCTGTAGATTAAGTTGACAAATAACTTGCCTAATTAGCAATGAATAAACAAAATCACAACCACGTTATTATATGAATACATGATCTTAAACTTACTTTAACCCATCACCGTTTCCAACAGACTGTAGAAGAGGACGTTTCCGCTGAGGACGACTTTCAATCTAATTACATGAAAATAAACAAAGATGACAAGACCGATCTAAGAGAAATGGTTTTACATCAGGTGAAAAGACAGTATTTTGACTAGAGGTGAATATTTTGACTCATTTTTTTTTTTTTGGAACATCAAGCATATGATTTCATTGCATACTCAAAAAGTACAAATGCCTCGATTACAAACTGGCCCAAACAAACAAACTCAACAGATTAAAACAAAAGGCTCTATCTGGAAACCCCAATCTTTACCATAATAGCATTTGAACTTTGTTTTCACTTCCACCAAACTTTCTCAGACTCGTATGGTGTTCTCCATTTTGACTCATTAACTTATGAAAGGGACCAACGGGCCTTTGGCCTAGCAGTATTAAGGGCTGACTAAGGTGTTACTCCCTCTACGAGGTTGAGGGTTCAAGTCTCGTCGTGGACATAAATGTAGATTAGAATAGTGTGTTTGTTTGCCATTAAAAAAACTTATGAAAGGGTCAATTTGCGTGTCTAATCTCAAATGAGTCTAATATAAAAAAGCTAACTAAAAAGGAAACAGGGCAAGAATCAACCAAGGGGCATTATTACTGTATACAACTTTCTAAACTGTTAAGTGCATACAATTAAATTATTATTGTAATAATCTAACTCCACTTTTCAATCATATTTTAAGCACTAATAGTTTATAAAAATCCAAAAAATGGACAAGTGTTTACGGGTCAACCCATCTCAACCCGGCCTGTTTCGATTTTAAAAAATTACCACTTGTTTTGACCCATTACCCAACATGTTTGACCAGCATAATTCTCCACTTCTAAATTTGGCATAATATGTAGCAAAGAAATGCAGTAAAGACTAACGACTGAATCTGACCTTGGTGAGATTGATATCTCTCATAGAAAAAACAGCAAGTGCCTTGTACAGCATACCAGGACCCTCATCTAGGGAAAAAACTATGCTCGTCTGCAATCAGTTGAAAAAAAAAGAATTATTAATGATGATACTCGAAAACAGTGTCTAATTTGCAACATATACTTAAAATAATCGCTAACTTTGAAGGGTCTATCAGTGCCCGGAATAAGGGGCTCTCTTGCCAGCATCAGGAAGCGGGTGATATTATCTGAGTCATCCTGAAACAATGAAATATCTCAATTTTATATACAAGATCTGTGAACAATTTTACGTTTTCGTAACACAAAGGTACAATCTAGACCTGTATATCTTGAGCTAGAACATTCAAATTATATATCTTGGCAGCACCTATGCTAGCAACGGCACCTGTGTCTTTGAGTTTATGCAGAGCAACAAACTGAAACATGCATCATCAGCATTAGAAAAAAGCAAGAGATAGTAGATATGACAAAACGGGCGGGGCTGAAGAGCTGGGTAACAGTTCAATATTGATAGTCAACCTGGAACACGTTTCATCCTAATTTTTAACTTCTAAATAGATTCTTAGTGTATCGTATATGATAACAAAAATTAAATTACTAACTTTAAAAAAAATTGATTTACGAGATCTTATTCACCAAAGAAACTTTCATCAATTTTTGACCCATTGATCCAAAACATAAATACTCCCTCTAGGAAATAGTACTCCCTCGCTCCCAACACAAACAACACCAACTTCCTCTTTGGGGTGTCGCAAAATTAAATACAACCACTGTATTATTGACAAAGTTTCACTTAAAAACCACCCTGCCAGTCACTAACCACTACAAAGCATCAATAATATTGGATTCAATCTACAGATGCTATCTTTTTTAGGGAATTTAAGATTTTAAGGTATTGGACTCAAAAGTTAGATAATTTCATTAAACCATGTGTCCAGTCAGATATTAGATACGGACAGACGTTAAAAACTAGGGGGTAGAAAAATGGACGGATCTCATAACATGTCAAAACGAGTAACTTTTGGTATGGGTCAAAACAGTCAGGTTGGATTGGACAGACCTATAAACACTTTCTTATTCTTCTTTTTAGTTCTATAAATAGCTAATTTATCAGATATAATTAGAAGACTATGTTACTTAACTTTCTTTAAAATAAAAACAGCTTTAAAACATTTTATGCAATTGAATACATTTTGGATGACTTTCAACCTCTTTGACCAGCTCAATCCAATCCCCCCCCCCCCCCCTTTTCCGAGATACAAAAAAAACATAACTCAAAATGACCCATTTACATACTTGTGCAGCACCAGCTGTATCGTCTGCAGCTTCCCTAACAACTCGTAAACTTGTTAATCGGTGCTCACACTGTGCAAGAGCCTGCAAAACAGTTATTGCAAATATTTACCTGAATTCAATTTATAACTAAAGATACAGCTGGCATGCAGAACATACTTGAATTCAATTTATAACTAAAGATACAGCTGGCATGCAGAACATACTTGCGGATGACTGAGGACCCTTTTGAGATCTTCAATTTTGACCCCGTGATTAGCTAACAAGCAGTGTCTAACAGAAAGTTGCACCTCTCCAACAATATGTAACCTGTGACGAAGTAAAAGATCATAGTTTCGGTGGATGCTTCCTCCCAGTGAATTCTCTATAGGCAAAACTGCCCTGTCTGCTATCCACTTTTCAACTGCCTGCCTCAAATAAATTCAAACAAATGTTCATTTGTTGTGCTAGAAAATACGTATCAATGAAAATAAACATCATAGTGGAACCTAAAAATGCGTGGAAGAAAGAACATACGAATACATATCAATGAAAATGAACATCATAGTCGAACAACCTCTTATCAAAGCATTGATCATTTAGTACACTATCTGGTTTGACGACTTCTATTGTATCCAAGCCCCTTTGTTTTCCTCTTTGGTATACACATATCAAGCCATAAACCTGAGAGGCTTATGTCATAGCATGGCGTGATATGCACCGATTTTGCAAGTTTAGACCATATGTAACTATATGCACCGTTTTGCAAGTTTAGACCATATGTAACTATATATTATGTGGCCTTAGCCTTAAACTACATATCAGTAATAGTGAATCAAGAACGAGGTCTCGCCTGAAATGCAATATCAAATTGCTCACAAGGGAAAGTTTCACAATTTGGATATGCTTTCTCAGCTGCAGATTCACTGTACGCCCCACTAACACCCTTCACAATGGAGATTAATTAACAAATACACCAAGTCACCAATAATATTTCTACTGTTATACTTAATATGTTAACCATATCATGAAGCCAAAACAAACCACCCAGTATACAATCTCATGCCTGGTATGCTACTCGGATTCCAGCCCCATCCTTTAAGGAACCAGTGAGATCAGTTGTAGTCAATGGCCCTGCAATAATCTCAAACAGATTAACTGCATAGAAACAGACCTAAAATTCGACCTGTTCACAGCCTCCTATTTTATAATTGCGCTTATGCCTATGTTTTGGGATCAAGAATATGTTTTCGATTAGCTTAAATACACATGATCCGAGCTAAACTAATGAAAGCCAATTTCGCTTCTTGGAATATGTTTTTCAAGGAGAAATGTTTAAATGTGTATTTTATCCTAAACACGTCCACAGCTTGCGTACCAATAGTAAGTTATTCAATCGATCATCTAGGAGTAAGGAAGAACAAAATTCAAAATTCAGCTATTGTTTTATAATTAACATTCTTAACTAGGCAATAAACGATCAGAATATCTTCTCACTTTTATTCTGCGATCGAGAATTTGTAGAAGGAGCTTCCATGTCGGAACAACAAGAGATCATAGATATGCGTAGGGGAACTTGAAATTTCCTCTGAATTGGAATCCCGGAGGTTAAATTCATTTTGCATGAAGAGTTTTTGGTAAAAGGTGGATGACGAGAGAAACTTATATAAGCTCCTGGAAGTTTTGTTGCCATGCGGATAACTGTTGCAGCGAGTGGCGGTGGAAAGCGGTGGTTGAAGCGGAACCGTCGTTTTACCTGCGACGCCGGCCGTGATCGTTTATTGGGTGGGGGTTAAGGGCAGGAGGGTCTCTTTCATATGGGACGGGCGGGGATCGATTTGACCCAAACCCGGCTGGAATAGGGGTAGTAAATACTAATTTGTTACTATTTGAACCCCCCTCTCTCTCTCTATGCAGGTCATACACTTACGTAAATCACATTAGGGGGTCAAATTAGATAATCAAGGAGGTCCAAATACTTTTACCCAATTCTAAGGTTATGTTTAGTATGCATGAATCGATGACGGAATGGAATAGATCATTACGACGGAATAAGAAAAATGTGTTTGATATGCACTTAGGAATGGAATGGTCTATTCCATAAGGAATGTCATTTCCTCATTTTCATTCTATGAAGATATGATGTTTTTAACTCATTCCTTTCTAGGAATGGAATTAAAATTTATAATTTAATTTTTTTTTAAATTTTACAACATAATTATAATTTGAAAAAAAATTATTTTTTTCAGAATTTTCGATAATGATATTTTTCTTATTCTTCGTTATGATTAATTTTTCTATGTTATCAAATAAATTATTATAGTTTTTATTAAATTATGAACTAACTTTAACTACAATATATATCTATAAGTATTTATATAACATGAAAATTTGATTAAAAAAACTATCAAACTATAATATATTAATAAAAAATGACTTTTTTAAACATGTTTTATGATGAAATTTCATTACTCGTATAAACCAAACATAATAAAAGAATACAATGAATCATTTTATTCCACATCTTATTTCATTACTTCGTGCATTCCATCCTTTGTCTTTCCGTTTCATCCAACCAAACACATCCTAAGTAGTAATCGATTAATTTATAAGTTTTTTAACATTCCATGTATAAATACGACTATTCAAGGATTGTTAAGATAAATTTTAAATGCATATAGTGTGAAAAGGTACTAATATTTATAGTAAAACATTTGTTAAATATATATAAGGATATAAAATCTGTCAAACGATGGGTAAATTGATTAGATTTCAGAAATTCATAAATAACATTATCATTTTTTTTTGTAGAACCGTTTTATAAACAATATGCATCGTTTTATTTGTAGGATTATCTTCTTCATCACAATTAAAACATTTAAATCATTATTACTCTTTGCTCGATAAAATGCAACATAGTACTGGTTATGAGATAAAACATGACATCTCAAAAATAATCCATCATTAGATAATGATTGGTCTTGACTTTTGTTTATCATCATTGCAAAACAAACCAACATCTAGAACTGTCTTCGTAAATCTTCAAGAACTTCATAACTATCAGGACTCATGCTTATAATCCATAAGAAAAACATACTAACCTTTCTCTTGAACTAACAACTCAAAATCTTCAAGAACTTCTTCAAAAACTCAAGAAAGTATATGTGTGTGTATGTTTGCAATTGTCTGTGTTTAGCTTTTGAATATTTGTATATATATCTAAAGGCTGAACCGCCTTTAGTTCTCAAAATATTCACAAGGGGTATTTTGTTCCCCTTTTCAAAGTACAACTCAATATCCGTTTACCCGTTTTAACTAACGGGGATATTTTTAGAATCCTTATCCAAAACCATTCACTAATTCATTTATTTTATTCACAACACTACTAACTTTATAATCTCACATAACAACTAAAATGTACATATTTTATTAATTTACTCAAATTTCACACACGTGTCTACATGCGACTAGGCCCAATTCGAGGATGATACACAAAGTGTGAACAGACATAAGTACATAACCCCTAACATTATCCAATTAATACAATTATTAATTCAATAAAACACTTCACATTCATATAATGAAACAAATGTGCACTTAAAAGTAAAAAAAATAGAATATTAAGATTAGAGGTCTAAACATAGATATTTACATGTGAATCTACTATAAACTTTGATATAAAGCTTGACAATGATCTTAGTAATTCAGAATCAATATGACATGTTTCTTTAAGTAAATAAAATCACTTAAATGCAACTTTAAAGTATTAGTCCATCAAATATGAATATGAATAATAGATAAAACTGAATTATTGAAATAATTTTGTGTATTGACTATACTATTCATTTCAAAATATTGCTTCCAAACATGAAAAATAATAGACAATAGAAAAATATATTTACATCAATTAATTAAATATGACTATCACAGGTAATTAATGGATTAGATAAATAAACTTAAATACATAAGACTAAATGACCAATCTTTGAAGCATCTTCATAAATAAATAAAGATCTGTTGTAAACTGTAACATCTCTAAAATGGGTCTAGTAGTGGATCTAATATATTAAGATATTAAAGAAGTAATTTTATGGTTATCAAAATGATAATGGAAAAGCTTAGTTGGTTCCCGTTAAAAAAATGGTGAATATGAAAGGCATTCAAATACAACAAAAAGGTATAAATTATTATAAGGATTAAAATAATGATTCCCAAAATGCCTTCGTTAATTGATTCGGGCATTCTAGTGAGGTATTGTATGTTGGTTAAGGGAGTAGAAAACCCGCTTTTGAGATAATGAAATAACATGGTTGGCTAAGACCCTTTCTTCTTCTAAAGTCCTCTCTCTCTCTCTCTCTCTCTCTCTCACACACACACACACACACACACACTCTCTCTCTCTTTCTTTCTAGAACTTGTCTGGAAGAAAACTCTCATAGGAGAAATCACAAGCTAATCTTCAAAATCTAAAATCAGGCTATAATTCAAGCTCCAACAAATTTAGTCCATCATCTTGTTCACCAATTAGTAAGTGTTCCTTCTCTTGTTCTTCATGTTCTTGAGAGTTCATAGGGTTAAGGAGTCGCATTTTGAAATTGCACCCATGAAATGATTTTGATGTTCCAAATCAGTTTCTACAATCCTTAGGGATTGAAATGAGTTTAGATATTTAAAGTGATGAGATTGTTCAAATGGGCCAATTAGGTTAAAATCTCATTTGATTCATGAATTGGTTGTTCAAATAAGTTTTATGTATGTTAGTAAGCTTATGTTGATGTCTAAAGAAGTGTACAAACACTAGAAATCTATTTAGAACAGTCTGGTGTTGATTTGGGTCTAATCTGGTATGAGCAGCGGCAAAGTTGCCATTAACTTCTTTTTTCCGGTTGTCGCAACGCGGCTATATTATGGATCACGATGCGATAGCAATTGACAACAAACAGATTTTTGTTAATTTTCTATGTGTTAAAACTTGTATTTTAGGTTAACAAGAAGATAATGGCTTTTGTTTAGAGTGGTTTGCAAGAATTTTGGACCCAGGTGAGTATCAACTTAACACATACTTGTTATATAGTATTTTATGAATTCGTTGATTGGCATTAGTTATGTCTGAAACTTAATGATTAAAGAATATGGTTATGAACAAGCTGAAAATTTTGATTATGTTAATGGAAAGCTAAGTTGACCCAGCCATGGGGTAATTGACCCGCTATAAGGTTATGTCAAGCAATTGGTTATCAACTAACCAATAACAAGAAATATAAAAATTAAAGATAAGTATATTATTCTCTCAATAATAAGAAGGTATTGCTACCTATAATGGTATGCAATCCAATTGAATAAGCAAGTTAGTGATAATCCAAGAATGTTTTATGTTTAAATCAATACAAAGCATATATGCTAATATATGTAGGAAAGTGGCTCATGAATACTTTAGACTTATGTGCACACATTGCCTACTAATCTACTATGTTTAAGATCATGATGTTATGATGAATAATGATGCTTATGCTGACTAGGTTCTCAATGATGGTATACATGTAATATGATTTTATGCCATGACAAAGTTATGCTCACATGATCTTCTCATAGTGTATGAGTAGAAGTTTATGATATGATATGATTATAAGATGCATGCATGCTAAGTGGACTATGATAAATCTGATATGTGACATGTGTATATGTCCGAACATATATGGACTATTTTACAGTCATATGGTTGACGCCATCCTATGGCTGGATCCCAGGGGACCTTTGGTCATAGTTCAAGATCAACGGTGACTGACCATTCCAAGTCATAGGTTCTGCAGGACGATTGTTTCTTGACGTAAGGGTCAATCATCTACCCGCTGCCCGAAGGAGCCATTGGCTTCATAACAACGTTTAGTGGTCCGCTACCAGCTCACCCACCAATACATTTAGGTGTGTTTATTCCCCCATTAGGATCGTTGAGCCGGATTTACTACCTTGCAAGATATGATACCTACTGATCATGTCAGCACACCACAACCTCTTACACCTAATCCATTTTAAAAGTAAATATTTTGTTAGGTATCTTTTTATATACTTAAGTTTTTCATATTGTAAATAACCAGCATTAACTACAATACGAAGGATACAATTGTTTTTAATATATTATTTTATGAAATACTAACTTGTTAATGATTGACCGTAGATTTCTTCAAATAAAGGTAGTGCTATACTAGTATGACTTATGATGCCTATATTAAAAAACAGTTGAATAACAATTTTAGTAGAATATGTTATTGTAAGTACATAAAATAGTAGTAAACTTCGGTTATTTACGTTATTTACCGTTGCAACTTTCATTTGTCAAGTCTGTTGGAGATGGTGTAAGCCGGTGTGTACTTGTAACACTGAGGACGTTAGCATTCTTTCTTGGACAAGCCATTTTGTTCAATTCCTTTCTTCTTTCAAGATATTGTCGATTATAATTCCTCTTATTCTCATAAGATATGTTTCCACTAACATTGGTTTCTTGAAGATGGTTTGTTTGACATTGTGAAACGTTTTCTTTGTTACACGCATTCCCACCATGTGAGTTTATCCCATCCAGTGCACTTAAAGTCATTTCTGTTATTATTCGATTCATATGTTTAAACTATTTCTCAGAGTCCTCGATATTCCTAATGATATTCTTGATGCTTCTAGGTCGGCATTAGTCGTCTCCATTCCAATGATATTTGTCGGATGTGTCATAGATCGACTACTTCCTTCACCGCTAGTTATCTGTCTTCTTCTTTTATTCTTTTCTTGCCATTCAGAGTATTCTTTATTTTGATTTTTTTTATTTCTACACAAATATTTTAATATTGAAATAATATTATTTCACATTAAAAACAATTTCAAATATATACCTACATATATTATACGACACACCTTTGTATATATCCATATGACACTGGGAGATGCCACACTCGATAGTTTGTGTCGTTTGATTACTCTGCTTTCTTCGTGCGTAATATGTTTTATATTTTCACTCTATAAAATAAATACAAGATTGTATTTTTTTTAATATATTGATAGAAAAGACATACCTTTTTGCCGAAGTAAATCATGTTGAACTACGTCGTTATTTCTAACATCACATCCGGTCATTTCATACTAAAGAAAATAAAACAAATATTGTATTGATGTCTTAATATTGTGTAAAACAAAACTGATCTTTAGTTTAGTCGGCGTTTTAATATTGATTTTGACGTTTTCCTAAATTTATGTAATGCACTTAAGATAATTATGATCTATCGTTTAGTCGGTGTTTTAATATTGATTTGGGGTTTTAGATCTGATTCAACCCAAGAAAAGCTTCAAGTTTCTTCTAATTCAAAGTTGATTTTCTATTTTACATCACATATTATGTTTAATTACAGATCAATTTAGTTACATTCCAGATTTATATGTATCTGTTGGATTCTATACGAATAAACTGAGTTACATTCCAGATCTATGTATCGGTTGATTTTCACAAAATTACAGACCATTTAGTTTTCATATGTATTGTTTGTAGCAATTCTTGAGAGTTTCTCTTAAACCCATCGAACCTGTAAGTTTTCAATCTATTTGTTTGTGTTCTTGTTCACTTTTTGTTATTTAATAATTTACGAAATTACAATGATCCCATTCTTTTGTGGGTGACTATCATGTGATTTCTTGAATCAAATTTAGACGATTTAGATTTTTTTTAGTGCAATGAGTTTTTGATTTTTGGGAATCAAAATAAACGAAATAGTTTCTTTTTCTTTCCATTGTTTTTCGGTGATATAAGTAGTGTGTTTTGTTGCCCTATGGTTTCTTGTTTGATCGAATGATACGACTTCTTAGAAAAATGAAACTTGTTGGCTATATGTATGGAGTGGCTCATCTTCTTGATCTGGAAATCAAATTACCGAAAGATGTTGCTTTTTCTGATCAACTTTTGGGTTCATCCTTTTGATTTGGAATCAATTTGATCATAGAAATTAGGTTCTTTTTGAAGGGTTTTGTGGTATATGAAGTATTCTAGGATTTTTATTTTTATGAATTCTTTATTTATATTTTAAAAAATTGGACCTTTTATGGAGTTTTGAAGTATGAAGTGGTCTTCGTATGAATATATGGGATACAGAAGTGCAGAATGGCCTGTAGCATAACCAATTTTGAATTGTGCTTCGGTTAGTGACTTTGGGTTCCGAAGTAATTTTGTTGCTCACCCTTTTCTTTATGCTATCAGGTGAAATAAATTTTGCTTAATATATTGTGTTTGGTTCTGATGATCTTAATCATGTGTTAGTTATATTTATTTTTGGGTGTTTGGATGCGTGTTTAAATGGGCTATGGTTGACACGAACATGACAAGAACCATTTAACACGAACACGACCCGAATTGCCAGGCTTAGGCTATGATGACTCGAAGTTGGTAATGGTGCAATACTATGTTGAGTGTAAGGATGACGGTCTTGTGAT
Organism: Drosophyllum lusitanicum; assembly: GCA_032274825.1. Lineage (NCBI taxonomy): Eukaryota > Viridiplantae > Streptophyta > Magnoliopsida > Caryophyllales > Drosophyllaceae > Drosophyllum > Drosophyllum lusitanicum. The sequence continues at coordinate 11,848 of JAUEJL010100483.1, forward strand.
TTTGATATTTTGATTATTTAGGTCCAAAATAGTCGTATGTTTAATATGATAAGGGTTTACTTTGAAAGCCTTAGAAAATAATATATTCATCAATAATCAATAATTAAGAATGAAACAAAATGAACAATAAAAAGGGCATTTGTTGGTTTCGATTTGTTTGACTTCTTGTATGTACTTTAAACTTCTGTTTGGAGGAAGATTAAACATTTTTTATGTTGATTTACGTATTCACTTGACAATCTAATTTGAATATTATGTTTTTTTATGAGATAAAGTTTGTTTAGTAGTATCCTTTGAATATTCATATTAATAGTTTAATTTTTAATTATTCTAATGTGTTAGAATTTGCATACTTTTAGTAGTAATTTAGTATGAATACTTATGTGGACAATGCTATATATATATATATATATATCCATATAATGTATGTAGTATATAAATATAGGTATGTGCTTTATAATGTATGTAGTATATAAATATAGATATGTGTTTTATAATATATGTAGTATAGAGATATAGATATGTGTAAGCATAGATATTAATTCTACATTACTTCATTCCCAAGTTGTATGTGTTTTGATGTAACATTACTTATTTGAGTTCGTAATATTAGTTTTGTACGAACCTAAAAACAAATGTAAAAGATTACTAATAAATTTGATTTATTCGTAATAATCCAATCATTTTAGATATGCAGTACATGTCCCAACCTTAAAATCATAATCATAAAGGAGAAAAATATATATAAAATAAATTATGCTAATCTTCATCGGATTCATCGATAAGCCGGTAAATTTTATTGCGGCTAAAACTCAAAATTTGATTTATTTTCTTTCTTTGACATTTTTCATCAATAATGCTTCATCATTAGAGGTGTCGATGTTGATTACATCATCGTAGTCAAATTTTCTTCCCTTGTTTGTTTTTTGAATTATGTTCAAAACAATATATTAAATATTAGTTGTTATTTTAGATTTAGATTATATATTTTGATTGTGTTTTTTGAAAAAAAAACATATTTTAGCTGTATTTGAAGACACTCTGGGTGATGTGAAGCTAATGGATAATGATTGTTTTGAAACAATTTTGTTACATATCACAACACAAAAAAACAAATGGTTCATCTTAATTATCTTTAGATTAAAGATGCAAAAATAACAATCACCTTGTCATTGATCATTTCAGAGTCATGTTTGATGGCCATCAAAGCATCGTGATCAACGATTTCCATTTCCTATTAACATTTTTTTAAAATTGCATGTTAGTCATTTGCATATTAGTTGATTTGCATGTTAGTACATTTGTGTTACTTTACTGTATTATCTTAATTGGTTAACTTTAAGTAGTTTAAAATAGGGGTGAGCATAAGTAACGAAAATACCGAACCGTACCGGAACCGGTACCGGTACCGAGTTAGAGCTTTCGGTCCGGTACTCGGTACTTGAAATA
>JAUEJL010100494.1:0-13294 GCA_032274825.1 Drosophyllum lusitanicum
CTGCTAAACCTTTGAAATAAATATGAATATCGTTTATGTACACAATCACTAACTTATTTAACATTGGTCTATACACCCTATTCATTTGAACACATATACACTGCTGGTGCAATTATAAGACAAGAAGGCATCACAACAATTTCAAAATGCCCAAACATGTTCTGAATCAATTTAAGGAATGTCACCCGTATTGATCTTAAGCTGATTATAATCCGACCTCGAGTCGACTTTGAAAACCACGTTACCTCATTATAACTGATCAAGTAATTCACATATTCTGAGCAACGAATATATATTCTTGATGATCACTTTATTAAGCTCACAATAATTAATACACATATAAAAGGTTCCATCCTTCTTTTTCACACATAATATAGGTGCACCCCATGAAGAACTACCGGGTCTTATAAACTCCTTGCCTAGCAGCTCTTGGAGTTGTTTCAATAATTCATATATCTCTCGAGGAGCAAGTCTGTACGAAGCCCTCGCATTCGGTGAAGCTTTCAACACCACATCGATTCTGAACTCAATCTGTTTGTCTGGCGGTAACCTTGGTAATTCCTCTGAATACACATCAAGATACTCACATACTACTTTCACGTCTTCTAAACTCATTTGTTTCTTTTCCAATTTAATATTTCTAACATAAACTAAGGAAATAGTGTACCCATGCTCAAGATACTTCCTAGTTTTTAGAAACTAACCACAAATGACTTTCTGGTTTTGACATTAACACATATAATTAGTTCTTCCCCACTTGGGATACGAACTTATATCACTTTCTGTTCACATAATAACGTAGCCTGAATACAACCTAACCAGTCTATTCTAATCAGTATTTGAAATTCCCTCATATTCATAGGTATAAATTCACTAAGGAATTTAATAGTATCCATTTCTATCACTTATACTTATACACATCTGATCTTTTTATGACCATACTTGATTCTGTTCTAGCTTCTCAGTCGTAGTCTGGAAAGCCCTCACTTTTGATTGTTGATATATTCTCTTTGGTCACTTTCTTGTGTTCTCACAATTCTTACTCATATGACCCGGTTTCCATATATAAAACATGTTAGTGAATCAAAAAGGTTTTCCCCCCAATCGACGTTTCTTGTATGCTGAGCTGATAGGGTAGATCTTTTGCATCCTTTCCTTTTGTAGAACCTCCATTCTTGTTTCTTAAACACCGGTATAACTTTCTCTATCGGTTTCCTTTCTTTTTTATCTTTCTAACTCCGGCTGCATCCATTATGGATTTCACATTTTGGTGTTTATAAATATCTATAAATTCTCACATGCTAGGCTGGAATGTCATCATATACCTGTACATTTTTATCTTTCATTTACAACATAATCCGAGCAAAACATACTTTCTTCTGAAACCTCACATTGATTTATGGAAGAGTCTCTATTGTCTGTTCTACTTGTCGAATTCATCCATAATTCTATCTATCTCTGACTATGGCACAAACTGCGCAATTGTAATGTCTTTAAACTCCTTCCACATCATGCTCTCAATTTGTCTGTAACTCTTCTGTATCGCACTAATCTTTTGCTGCACTTCTCATCTGATCTATTGCATATTTCACTTTATTCTCAGGTGCATACGTACATATATGAAATGCATTCTCGATCTCTGAAATCTACTTATGACTGACGATCAATTTGCTAACCTTGCTAACCTGTAGTACATGGATGGTTGACACGCGGAAAATCCTTGAACATACAACCCTTTGATACTTCACGAATGATAACTTGGGGTTAATAATTAACCCTTTCACCTTTTATAGCTAATCTCGATACTAGCTCTTATTTGATCACTTCTTTGTTTGGTTCTTTGATCTGTTCCGCAACTCATACAATGATATATGGCATATATTCTGCTCCATCACTTTACTAAGTTTTCTGCACTGGATTCTCCAAGTGTAGATACTGATACTTAACAAATTTTAAATCTGGGCTTTAACACCCCCGTCACACTATATCCTTATAAAAATACGTTCACTTGTAATATTGGTTTCTATCCCTCTGGGTTTATGACTAAAACCACCCTTAAGGTTATTCATTACTCTTGAACCTCTTGTGTTTACCATTCTGGTAGTATAGATAAAGCATTTAGACAATAGGTAATGTGTTCTAATTTATAAAGGTGTTTATGATTTGCCCTTAATATATCTTATGTGTATATATATATATTGTTATTTGATGGAAATAACAAATTAAGGGCAAGGTGGTAATTTCCTTATACATCTATTAAATAAATCAATTATATAACCAACCTCCCTCTTACTCACGTTAAGGATATAAGAGGCGATTGGTTTTCTTGTTTGTCTTCCTCTCTCACGCCAAAACACCATCAAGAACAAAGGAAGAACTTTGATTCAAACCCTTCCATCGGGTATGATACAATCAAGAATTTACAAATAAAGAACAAGAATCATGGTTGGATCATCTTCTTCTTCAAACCCCTCAATACCCATCAAACTTGGACAACCAAGTAACTTCTTAATTGTTATATGTTTACTGAATTCATGTTAATTAATTGATAAAGATCCATATGATATATGTTTCAATCAACAAGAAGAAGAAGGAAGAAGGCGCATGAATCTAAAAGAAGAAAAGGGCCACCTTTTAAGGTGGTGATTCTTTTTAGCGGGTATTTCGTTCCTCTTTCCGACTTACAACTCATCCATACGCTATCCAAAAATCTCGACGAGGATATATTTGGAATCATTATATAAAACCATTTAATAACTTATATTGTTTACTCGTTATCTCAACTTTTATTCAATATCTCAATTTACTAACTTTTATAACTTTGGCGTGTTACAATATGATAATTAGTTCGATAGGATTTTTTTCAATTTGGTGTGAGCAACATAATCTACTAATTTGAATGTATGTGGTTTTTCAATGAAAAAAAGGTTTGGTGTTGGTTTTTGAGACCTGAGGGGTGATTCTGTGACGCGATAAGGTTCTTTCGCACCTGAGGACGGGTATCACACTTGAGGGGTAACTTTTGGTTCATGCTTGTTTACGAAATCGTCTTTTGCGTACTTTATCAATAACAATACCTAATTCTATAAAAAAACGGTGTATGAAGGTGATAGAATATAGACAGTCATACTTCTACTCGCTAGTAGAGAGACTGCTTCCCTAGTAGACCTCCAACTTAAGAAGGAGACAACGTCCATAAAGCCTTCTAATTATTTTTATTAGTTTTATAAATAAAATATTTAGTTAGAGCTTAGCGTATAATAGCATATACCATACTACTAAATTATTATTATTATTATCTTTTAGTTACTTTATGTACCGGTATCAATGATCACATGAAACAATCTTAGTAATGCCTTTGAATGACCCCTTTGTATGTCTTTTGTAAATGTTTTTGTTTTCAAAATCACTCGTGGATTTTGTAAACTTGATAGTTCATATCATGGTTTATGATTTGGTATTTATTTCCTCTATTTTTATAAATCGATTTTAAGTAAGGTTTGATGTTTGGTGTGATTTTACAAAAGGTACAAGTGTTGCAATATATACCTAACATTTATCAGTCACATTTAAAAAGATTGTCTTTGTTTTTTTTACAAAAATATGTGTATATGCTATATATAAAAAAAGAGTTAATTACATTTTCGGTCTCTTAGGTTTGTTGGTTTTTACGGTTTTGGTTTCTAACTTTTAAATTTTACGTTTTTGGTCTCTGCTCAAATTAAAATGACTATAATGCCCTTGTCCTCTTTTTTTTATTTATTTTCTTAATTGTTAATTCATTTTTAAAATGGTTTTAAAAAATAAAAAATAACAAAAAAGGATCTTGCATTATTATTTTAAACTTCTTTCTTTATTTATTAAACTCAAATTAACCCCCCCCTCCTCCATCACCACAATCCCTTTATCAGTTTCTCTCACCGAAACACCACCACCATTCTCTCTACCTCCCCTCCACAACCGGTGACCATCATTACCGGAAAACCATCACTAACTCTCGATCCTTTCTCTCACCTCACCTCCATTTTCAATTGGCAACAACGCCCCATTGACGACCAGTTTGGGGGGGGGGTGTGATTTACCGGCGACAACCATCGCCATTCTTCTTCTTATTTTTTTCGTGGATTTGTTCAAATCTCTATATGTGTGTGTGCGCCTGTGCGGGAACGATTTCAGGTGTAGGCGATGGTGGTTGTTGGTTGTTTCTAGGGTGTGTCTGGTTACAGAGTGTGTATGTGTGTGCGCGTGATTGCAATGACAGTTGGTGTGTGTAGGATTGCAGTGTTTGTGTGTGTACGATTTCAGGGTAGGGGACGGTGGTGGTGGTTGGTGAACACATCAAACGGGGGTTTTAATTTTAGTCCGTTTTATTGATTTTGTTGATTAGGTGGTCTTTGCTGAAGACAAGGAGGTGGTGAGTGGTGATTCTGGGTGGGGGTCGATGGTAAGTGGTTGTGGGAGGTGGGTGGTAGTACACTGTTGTCAGGGATGGTGGTGAGTGGTGGTAGGACGTGGGTGGTGATAAACAGTGGTAGTACACAACGGTCAAGAATGAGTGGTTAATGGTAGAGGATGGTTAGTGGTGGTGGTTTAGGTGATGTTGGTGGTGGTGGACTGTTGTAGATTTGTAGCTGAGAGGGAGGAGAGATATAGAGTTAGAGAGAGGGATTTACCTATTAGATAAGAGAGAGAAGAAGTAGATTTGATTTTTTAATTTTTAATTTTTTTAATAATGAATTAAAAATTATAGAAAATGAATAAATTAAGAAAACAAGAGTATAATGGTTATTTTAGTTTGAGCAGGAACCAAAATCGTAAAAAAAATTGGTTATTTTGAGACTAAAATCATAAAATTTAAAAGTTAGAGATTAAAATCATAAAAACCTAATAACCAAGTAAACCAAAAATGTAATTAACACTAAAAATGTGTCCAATATCTAGATAGTAGTCCGTGAGCCAGGGAAGAGGCCCAGGCCTACTAACCCCTTTCTCCTTTTTTTTTAAATTTTGCCTAAAACATTTTTTAATAAGGTTTTCTTCATAACTCTGTTATAGTTTTTATTTGATTTTTAATTTAAAAATTGTGCAATATTTATCTTATCGGTTATCAACGTGATTACATGAATGTTGATAAGTTTTTTTCTTCCTCTTGTTATTTTTTATGATAGCCTATTAGCCATTTGTCTTAATATATATATTTTTTGAAAGGCTATTATAAAAAAAACTAGCAAGTTGCTAGAAAATATAATAAAATACATAATATTTTATCGTGTATCACATTAGACTCGGACTACCTAACACAAAAGAACGAACCAACCTAACCAAAACTCGCAAGCCGTATAAGGGCAGACACCCGGTAAACTTGAAACACGCCAACCTCGACCTAAACACCGTAAAACACGAACCCCAAAACAAACTAACAATAGCAGCACCGACCAACCAGGTGGTGACAATGCGAAAAATAGAGCAAATTTGGTGGAACTACCAAAACTGTTGGTTATCACAAACCTCCACCCACGACCTTTGAACCTTGAACCATGACCTCTTGGAACACAACGTCTGAACCCTCAAAACAAGAACGTCGTGCCATAGCGACCCCAATGTGAACCTCTGAAACCAAATCTTTGAACTCAAACCACGAACTTTGAAACACCACAAACCACGACCCTCGAACCAAGAACCATTAAAACATAACCACGAACTTGAAAACTCGAATTGAAATAGCAAAACCACACTCGAAAACTTGAATCCAACCACAACCACGAACTCGAATCAAAACAGCAAATCTCGAACCGTGACAGCTCTGAAAACTGGAAACTCGAATCTAACAACGAACACTTGAACCAAATAGCTGTAACCTTAGCTCGAGCCGGATGAAGAGGGATCAACGAACATCTGAACTCAAAAGACGAACAGTGAAAACTTGAACCAAACATCTACAACCTTAGCTCGAACCGGACGAAAACCGCAACCTTACCTCGAACCAAGAACCAAGAACCATGACCTGAAAAAACTTGAAGGGAACAACGAACATCTAAACTCGAACCAGAAACGCGAACGACCAGCGACGCTCTAAACCTCAACCTGAACTCTCGATTGGAACTTCAAAAAGAAAAGGAAAGTGAAAGGAGGTAGTTATCTGTTAAAAAATTATAAATTGTAAACTTTGTAAATGACCTAATATATACAATGATTACTTTTTTAATTTATAATTCTGTAGTGCTTTTTAGAAAAATATTATTTTAATATAGTGAGTTATTTTTCTTTGCCTTTGATTGCTATTTTTTTTTCCATTTTTGCTGTCTGTTTTTTTTAACTATCACAATTTATGAAAAAATTAAATAAAAAAACATGTCGACTTTATTCCTTCATAAAGAAATAATATTAAGTAGAAGATACGTGCCAACTTTCTCTTAAGTGAAAAATGCTATCTTTATGTCGTAAATAAGTAATAGTCTACCATCTCTCTAAAAAAACCCCAAAAGGCTTATAACCCCAACAGTTTCGTGCTAACCAAATTATACATATCAAACCTATTTTCATTACCAAACCTTCATTCCTAATTCCAAACAAACTCTCCCATTTTGATATACAGAAAGTTTTGGAGATGGATGATCTTTTTAACTTAATATCAAAATGAAACCTAAAACATCAACCATAATTTTATGCAGACAAGCACCCGGGTCTGCAACCAGACAAACATTTCGATAGAAGGGGAACTCATGAGTTATGCTCCCATTCACATGTGTTTTGTTTCATTAATCGGGTTTTAACAGTAATCACAGGATATTGTACAACCATACTTCCATTCGCATAAACGGCTTATACAAGAAAAGACCAACCTAACAGAATCATAAGCTATTTCATAATGACAAAATAAACAAAAAAGATGAAGCAAACAAGAACTCGATATCAGAAATGGCTACTTTACAAGGAACATAAAAACCAAAGCGCAGAGAGTCAAAAACAGATGTATACACAAAATACAAGGTATGAGCAGAAAGCAACAAGAAAAAAAAGCAAAGGATGTTTTGACTAACTACAATTTCTAGTAACATGTTTTCTGTGATGGATTTGGGCCCCATATGCGAATGGTTTGATCATCACTGGCAGATGCTAGCATTTGGTGTCTTTTGGGATTCCAGCTCACACAGTTTACAGTCATTGAGTGGCCAGAGAGCACCTCAATTGGATCAGGACTACGCCGATTCCAAATATACACCTGAAATCACAAAGGAGGGTGATTTACACACATGGCTGTAAAGTTTTCTATGTGGTTCAGTTACACAGTAAATTAATAGTATGTGGCAAAATAGGTGAAGTAATGGGTCAAAACATGCTATTTTGGAACAGGTAGGGTCAAGCTGGGTTGGCCCCGAATACTTTTTCTCCAAAAATTTTACGTTTTTTTTCCCAAAACAATAGTGTGTAATGTTATTTAAATAATAACGTAAAATTTTTATTCTAAAATGCTTTAGAAGGTTCATGCATAAAAAGCGGGAAATCATTTGTGCCGTCAGGTGCTAACAACACCTAATTAAGAGTTGTTACACTCGCAGGTCACTTGTATTTAGGTCAGTTTAGCATCTAATAATTTAAGTGATCTATGAATGCCAACAGCACCTCACAGTGCTAACTTAGCAGCACAAATGATTTCCCATATAAAATATACACTTTCGATCCTTTGGCCTGTTTCCTTCTTAGCTAAACTTTCTTTTCGCACAAATCCATCCGTTTGTAAGTAAAGGGGTGAAAAATGCCACATCTGATTAACGGGTATGTGAATTTGTGTTGAAGTATAATAGTTAAAAAACCAGCTGATTAAAGTTAGGTATAGAGTGGAGTTAATTTTAAATTTATCTTAGTAATAAGTTTCCTTCAGGTAACTCCTTCATTGCTTCACCATATCTGATTTTGACAGTGAATAAATCACAATCAGCTTATTTACACTTAAACCTGATTATTTTGACTTCTAAGTCACAAAAGTCTCTTTAAGCACACATCCAAACACCCCTTTACTTATCCACTTGTTTTGGGTTATGATGAATCCAGTTGAGAACAATCAAGAAGCTTTTCTAGAGAAACAATGAATACTAAAACGTAAATAATCAACATCAGCCCGGGAATTTTTCTATAGGCATGCCACAGGAACGATGATCATAATCAATAGATACATAACTAACTTAGATTTGTGCATGCGCTTCTTTTAGATGTCTTCCCGGTTTTTAGGGTGGCAATGAACTACTAGTTGAGGTGGCCAAATGGATGGGTTGCGACTGTTAGGAAGCGGCTTTTGGTCAAAACAAGTCATTTTTGTTCAGGTTGGGTGTGTGCTTGAAACATTATTTTCAAACTGCTTTTAGTGTTTCTAGTGTTATATATGTTTGTGAAAATAATCTTATTCAACAAAAATACATTTTTTTAAATAAAAAGATTTAGGAGATTTTACGCATTAAAAATACAATTTGAACGACCTTTTAACCCGACCCATACCCTGCTAAGGTGGGATTGGGTACAATTGTTGTTTGCTTTACTTAAAAATCTTTTCACATGCGAACTCTTCTACTCGTATTTCATTCACATGTTAACACTTCCAATCTTAGCCCTTCATTTTAATCTAAAGGGTCCAGAGGTGTTCTTTTGTACTCAGGTTTTTTAGTAGTCTCAAACAAACTTTCACCTGGATGTGTAGTATACCTGTGAATTCTCGCTGCCACTGACAATAAATGTGCCATTGACCCCACCAAAGCAAGAACGTATCACATACTTGTGTTGCTTATGGCCCTTATACCTCAACGGTTTCTCCCAACGCCCTTCAACATCCCACATATGGATCTCTTGGCTGTTGAGGTTAACAATCAAGTACTTACTATCCCCTGAAACAGAAAGAGACGTTATTGGATGCTCTTCAGGAATAACCCGTTCAGTATTTGTGCCCAAATTTAGTATCCGAATATCCCTATCTGAAAAAATACTGATTAAACTTTCTCCATTTGGGGTAACAGCAATATCTGACACTTTAGGCATTCTCATTCCTCTCCATGCCTTGATCTCATTGCCTTCACAATCCCACATGCATATGCCCTTTTTTGGGTCAGAACTGCCACAAACGACCCGTTTTGAGTCCGGGAGCCATGCACACGAGCTAACAAGGAAGCCACTATCACCAAATGTGTGCTTACATGTACCTGTTTCCACATCCCAAAGCCTAAGGACTTCCGAGTTGCCACATGTTAGCAGCATCGTGTCATCAGGGCTCCAGGCTACAAAAGAAACTGGATTTTGGTGAATGCTTAACGTATGTTCCAGAACCAGTTTGCTATCTTCTTCTACCTGCAACAACACACCCAAAGATGGGATTTAGAAAACAAGTTACCTTTTTTTAAGCATCATCTTCTTTCTTGATTGCCACATGAAATCAAGACGATAAAAAGAAGCTAAAAGAAAACAAAAGGTTTCCTAGATACATGTAAGAAGTGAACACCACGTATACAGATAATCTATGTATAGTAAAGGTTGGCTCATCTCCAAAGTGTCCATCGCTCCCGTGCTTTAGAAATCCAGAAGACGGATGGTCAACAAGAAAAAATAAAGTTAAGATCAAGCAAAATCATGAAACTTCAGTATTCCTAAAATAAAATCAAGAAGCTGCTCATGTTTGAACATCATATAATCATATGGTTGATAGGCCACAGGATTCAGTTTCAGTGTCGGGAATTCAACTCTTCTAAAGCCTTTTTAGGTTACAACATAGATGTTTTACCCATTGGTTGTATAACGGTTCAAAAAAGTGAAATAAATAAAAACAATTCTACACTCTGACAGATTGATGTGAACACATCCGTCTCACCTGAATTGGCAGTTGGAGGCACTCAAGCAACTATGAGATTAAGTGCCCAACTCCCCTGTTGTGCATAGTTCAGAAGTTTAACTTTCCTGAACAATTGAACAGCAATCACTAAATCAGTTTCCTATGCTGGTGCATGATAGAAGATAACATACAAGAATATATTACGCATTCAAATCTTGTCCCATTGCTAGAGCATTGGTTCATGACAGTTGCAGTGCTTTATTCACAGCTTAGACATTACGCACCAATAACACAAGCGCAACAAAAAGTTGAAAATAACACCCAAATGTAAGAAGATTGAAGCAGTGGCATGTCCGTTTTTACCTGGCTTTGATGATCTTAATGATCGTTACATTTCACACATATTATTACCTATATTAGTAATAAAACTTGATGGTTTTGGAGAGAAGACCAGTTTGTTTACTCTTATAAGTTGAGAAACAACTGTACTATTCGATTGTACGGATAAAAACAGGTAAGTATGTGTACTCCTTTGAACCTATTTTACCATAAACCCCCCAAGTGAGACTGTCCAAGTAACTCCTTGTGATGTGGACGCATTATGTATTTATGTAGAAAAAGATAGAAACACATTTATTATTTAAACAAGAAACATGTTTTTTAATTCCACAAACTAACTTGCAGAGAGTGTTTTCTTAGTTCTTACCGTCATTAAAAAAAATTCCTACTTTGACGTATATATAAAGAGCATAAGCGTTGCGCTAGAGCATATACCGTTGAGATCTTTACAGTTCAGACAACAAGTGCAAATTTTGGATTGGTAACTTCTTCACATGATTCACCATAAGATTTTATGATATGAGAGGAACGTTGTATTTCTATATGTTCACTTGTTTCATTCCTGATTTTGTAGAGGTCATTCAAAAATAGAGAATCCATAGTGCATTGATCAACCGCTGCTATAAACCTTTCTGATTCGGTATCAATTAAACGAGTGACAAGGCATACCAGGTCTAGATAATATTTGAATAACATTAAAGATTCTCTTAGACTTCAATAGAACAAAAAATGGCGAACATAACATAAATCATTAGCATGTTGCTTTCTTTAAGACAGGTGGTAATAGATAAACATCTGCCACTCTTCATAACCACATGGGTATCAACTTAAAACGCTAACAGTTACCCTTTAATACATAATACATAAAACCAAGCAAGTAACAAAAAGTAGGTGATTGGTAGTTTCCATTATATTAACAAAGAGTACATGGGAATGTTCCCCGGACGTTCAGAAACCAATTTACAATGAGCAAATACAAAGCTGCGTTTGTTTTTCCTTGCTTTTGTAAGTGACATATAATTCAACAAATTTCTCACATAATGCACAAGTAGAGTCTCCAGAATATCAATTTTGCCATGGACATAATAATTACCTTCCAAATGATGGCTGTACAATCACTTGACGAAGATGCTAAATAGTTCCCGTTGTTAGAGAACTGAACAAACCAAACTTCATTCTTGTGGGCGGACAAAATCTGCAACAATTTCAACGAGGTTACTTCATCCACCGGTCCAGCTAAAATACCATAAACAAACATTTACTAGCTTGACCAATTGGCAAATGACATTAAATAAATTGATTTACATATACTAGGTAATAACTACATTCCATGAATCAGACTTGCATGGCAGTTGAATAATCAATCATGCAAAAATAAGTAAAGGAGAAGCGGTGGAAATTTCTATCTATTGACGCAAAGCTTCTAGATAGAGTTTACGCACCTGGACAGTTTCTGTAGGGATCTGATCCCGACCACACCGGTGGTCCTTATAGACTGATATTGGATCGAGAGAATTGTGGTAGATGCATGAATCAATTTGGGAACCAATAACCTTGTCAACCAGATGCTCCAATCTTCTATCAGGCACAGTGATAGGTGGTGGAAGTAATCTCTCCAATTCATTTATTAGATTTCTCCTCAATTCTTGAAAACCATCACCTTCATCATGAAGTTTATTCAAACCTAGCTCGCCAAGTGAAAACAAACTAAAAGCAAGCTTGTGCACTTTCTCTCTGCCCACTTGCAGTTTTGAAATTTGTTTACGGAGAAGAGATAAAGCTGAAGAATCATCCCCTCTGCCCAAACACTCCAACAAGCACTGTTCAGAAACAAGAAACAAAGCAGCATCCCTTTGCTCGTCTGTCATTTCCTTAATCCCATAAAGGTTATCAATACAACCCTCCCAGTCAGCACCAAGGACCAACGACTCAAGTAATTCAAGTTTTGAAGATTTGAATGATATCCCAGATTCTAATTCCAGACAAGCTGTAGATTTCTCATATCCTAACGAATAGAGACACTGAATAAGAATCCTTACAAATTCATCCCTTTTTATTAATCCTTTTGAGCCAATCCTCTCTGCTAGATTCTCCATAAATGAATAAGTTCTTTCTATGCTCCAAGATTTTCATATCTTCCACTTACCATTTACCAAAAGGCAGAGCACCTCAACTTTCATTATGGTTCTAAAGACTGTAGGAAAATTAAATTAAAACAATAATTAACTTTATGATGATTAAGAAAAGGTTAAATTTCCACATCTGCATGTTGTTTTTAGGGTTTATACATGTTGAACACAAAATATTCTCATTAAAACAGCAAGTCCACAACACGTGTAAGTTATTCATGCGTCAACATCCTATAATCGGCTCATTGTAATATCTTCTTAAATTGTGAGTTTACTACTTTAACTACTCATGATGCAATCAACCAGCAGAATTGCATTTTGATACAGCTTTGAGATTGAGAGCATAAGATGATGTTGACTTCAGAATCCTAATGGCGTTAATCGATTCTATTTAAATTCAAACAAGTTGATAACTAATACTGAAACAACCAGATAGTAAATTGAGGCACTCATCAATCAAGAAAAGGAATGGAGATACACGAAACTTAAATTAAATTGAAGTACCTCATGGTCGATTGAATCGTGTACGACGTGCGGGATTGCAGATTCTCGATGAATTCAATGTCCTGGTAACTGAATCGATGAAATTAGTGACATCCTAATTGAGGGTGGTGATTCAGAGTGACGAAATCCGATGGGTGAAGGTGAGATCGGTGCAATTCCGTCAGTCGGAGTAGAGAGAAGAAAAGGGGATTAACCAATTTTGTTTGGAACCCTCCGTTTATCAATTGCGTTTTTATTTATTTTATTTGGATAATTTTACTTTTTATTTCATTTTATTTGGATAAATTTACTTGGGATGGAGTGAACTAGTGACAAGTCTCGCAATTAATGCAAGACACGACGTAAAATTATACGTGTATATATATATATACACACAGTTTTCGTCGCTTAATATAACTGCGACTTTTTAAAATCTAAATATAAATTAAAGACTAATTTGATCACGATCGTGAGCATCCAACGAGCTGATAGGAAGCTAGTTAGAGGGTGAAGGACACGAGCACCATCGCCC
>JAUEJL010100505.1:0-10932 GCA_032274825.1 Drosophyllum lusitanicum
ATAGTGATAGTAGTCATGGTATGGACGTAGATGATCGGAAAGGTACTACAGGAACTATGTTCTACTTCTCAAACAACCCGATTAGCTTGTCGTCACAAAAGCAACAAACGGTGGCCCTATCATCTTGTGAAGCTGAATTTATGGCGGCAACGGCGGCTGCGTGTCAAGCTGTCTGGTTGAAGAATCTGCTCAAGGACCTAACTGGCTGGGAAAGCTCGAGTGTTAGGTTGTATGTCGACAACAAGTCGGCAATTACCTTAATGAAAAACCCGGTATTTCATGGACGCAACAAGCACATTGACACCAAGTATCATTTCATTAGAGAATGTATGGAGAAGAAGTTAATCACCATGGAGCATGTTAGCGGAGAAGAGCAATTGGCTGACATTTTGACTAAAGCATTGCATCGGGTCAAATTCGTTGAGATGAGAAACCTGCTAGGAATGAAGACAGTGGAGGATTAGAATTAAGGGGGAAAGTGTTATTGGTAATTCTAAATGGTCAAGGGTTGACCGAGTTTGTGGAAGGTAAACGTTGGAGGCATCCCGGTTGTTAGGAGATGTGGCTAGTGGTAGCTAGTGAATTTCCATATTCTTAGCTATTTCGTTATTCCCAGAATTAGTTTAAATAGCATTGTTGCAGTTCTATTTTATTCACTGTAATCGTAATTTTCAGTTGAGAAATAAAGCTACCAGAAAATTGTTCCACATTCTGTTTTTTCATATTTTCATATTTTGAGTTTGTATTTGGGTTTGATTGATCCTAATCTCTGATCACCAACAGTGCATGAGTGCATTTCTTGTTCGTTTGAAACATGCAGGTTTGCTCGAGAAGGGTGTGCATCTCTTGTTTGTTTAAAGCTACAGAGGTCATGATTCCATCAGACTTCATAGTTGAATCTTGACTTGGACATTAGCTTGAATTCTGGCCAAATTGATGGCCGGAAGAATATGTCAAAGGGATGGAAGCAGACGTGATTGGACGACATGGGTTACTAAGAAAACTGATGGATTAAGTGATAAATTCGGTGAAGTTGATGATGGTCATGAGGCATGACATTGAGGACATTTATGGGTCTGAAGATGAGCATGTAAGTGATGATTATGATTCTGATGACAGCCAAAATTAGAGCCATGATTCGCGTAAAATGAACCCATAGTTTGCTGAGTTATTTGGGACTCTAGATGATGTGACTGCTGATAAGATCAATGAACCTGCCAGGTAACGGCATTGTCCAGCTTGCCACAATGGTCCTGGTTCGTTTTACTGTTATCATATCAGGGTATGAAGTTGTTTGGTGGGCACATGAAACTAAAGGGAGCTGAATACCAAATCTTTACCAAGGGTACATGATTGTTGAAGTTTGAGAAATTCTCTGGCCAACAATGGTGGTTGTTATGAATATATCTCTTAATTTTATGCCTTTCTTTTGGGGGTTGTTTTGGTAGAGGTTGCAATTTTGATCCATTTCTATGTATATGAATAAATGAATCGATGAGATTTCGGTTGTGTTTGATCACAAATGGGTTAGATCAAGACACTTGAAAGTCACTCAAAGCCTATTACAAAATGCATAAACCTCCTAAATTGTTTATTCAAAACATTGAGATTATTATTGAACTATTTTTTTGTGTAGCAATAGTTATTTACAATTCTTTTTGAAAAACACACAAAGATTGGTTTGGTACCGCCATACATTAAACATTGAGCTTATATTGAACAAATCGAATGTGGGTTTCATATCTTAAAACTTAATTTTCTACATTCCAATTGTACTTTCCCTGGCTTGGCATGGAAACAGGAGTGAAGCTCTGTGATTGAGTGTTCAAACAAACAAAAATTGAACGACAAGTATAGATAGAGATGCTTGTGATCGCTATCCAATTTGGATGTTTCACACCTAGTGCAGCAATTGGATGGAGCAATCTTGTGTAAATGAGTGGTAGAAAATTTGGATAATAAAACCAGAACTGCTTCGATTGGGTTTTGGTTTTAGGCCAAAATAAATCAAGTTCACCCTTGCTTCAAATCCCAGCAATTGACCTTTAATTTGCCAATTCTTTTTGCAGTTTCAATGCTAATTCAAGCTTCTCCACGATTTGATTCATAGAAGGCCGTTTATCTGGATCACTGCCTAAGCAATCTCTTAAGAGATTTTCACATGCTTGTGCACATTTTCGAGAAATATTTGTACGCACATGTTCAGGTGTAAATTCGGCAAGTTCTCCTCTCATGATGAATGGCAGTGCCAACGTAATCAGATTATTCCGGGCTGACCTTTCACATAAAACTTCCAAAAACACGACACCAAAAGCATAGATGTCACTCTTTTGACTTAGCTTGAAGAATGGGCCCTTATATTCAGGACCAAAATACTCATAAGCCATACCTGTTAGTTAAGATCATCATTTGTAACTTCAGCTTAAAGTTCAATGAAAAATTGAAAGCTAGTATGATTCCAAGATGACTCAAGTAGTTAGCACACAGTAATGCTTACAGTACCTATATATGCACGCCGGACAATATTTTGACAAGTGGATTGTGCCCCAGCAAATTTTGAGGAGAATTCAAATCCGGTGATCTTAGCAACATAGTTACGATCCAAGAGAATGTTTTTAGAATTCAGGTAACCATGAATGATGTTGCTAGAATGAAGGTAACTGACACCTTTTGCCACTCCTAAGCAGATATCTAGGCGTTCCTCCACTGTCAAAGGAATAGCGCCATCTTGCTCGGTGTGAATATGATCATACAATGAACCATTCTCCATGAACTCGAAGATCAGAATCTTCTCATCTCGTTCAACACAATATCCCGCTAGAGAGATTATGTTGGCATGATGGCATGCTGACAACAAATTGATCTCATTTTTAAAAAAAGCTTCCGAGTCTAAATCATAACTTTGTCTATCCATGGATGGACCCACCTTCGTAGGCATACGCTTCACGGCCACATCTATGGAAATCTTGCCACGGTAAACTTTTCTATCATGGCGAACTTCCCGAAATTTTGATTTTGGATTCCCTAATAAATTTAATTGTGCAAATTTCTCGGTTGCCCTTTCTATGTCTGAAAATGAGAATCGCTGGCAAGACAACTAGATAAATGTATATAAATTTGGTTTGTACGTAACAAAAATATATAAAGTGAAAGAACTGAAATAAATGTTCGAATTGCCAACCTGTTGAGTATTAGCCCAGGACTTGTTCTTTTGGTCGTTACCTTCTACATTCATCTTTTGCAATGTTAATGCCGAGTCAAGATTTGCAACGACCTTACTCATAGAAGGACGGTTACTTGGATCAGTTTCCAAACAATCCCTTATGAGATTTGTGCATGCCCGTAAACATTCTAGAGATATATTTTTCAACACATATTCGGGGGTAAACTTAGGAAGCTCTCCTTTTGCAACGAACGGAAGTGCCCAAATAACAAGTCTCTCCCAGCCTCGCTTCTCACATAGCACTTCTAACAATACGATACCAAAAGCATACACGTCAGCTTTTCGGCTTAGTTTATAGTTGGGTTCATAACATTCGGGAGCTATATACCCTTCTGTACCTGTTGAGATTATGATGTTAGCTTCAACTAAAAGTTCAATGATTTATTCGTTTTTAATAATGTATAATGATTCCAAGATTAATTAAGAGGTGGCCGGAAGCACAATGATGTTTATAGCACCTTGAATACTATTTGTGATTAGTGATGAAGTATATGGGCCAACATCACGAATCCTGGATAGTCCGAAATCTGATATCTTTGGAACAAAATTAGCATCCAGTAGAATGTTGTCGGTCTTGAGGTCACTATGAATGATGTTATAATCATTTCGAGAATGAAGGTAAGTGAGACCTTTTGCCACTCCTAAGCATATCTCTAGGCGTTGCTCCACTGTCAGCTTAGGAGTGTTGTCTTTGGGTTTGGTTTTGTAAATATAATCATAGAGTGAACCATTGGGCATGAATTCATATACAAGGATCCTGTTATCGTTTTCATCACAGTATCCCACTAGAGAAATGATGTTTACATGATCGCAAGCTGACAACAATTGTTTTTCAATTATAAACGTGGGAAATCCTTTTGGGCTTAAAATCTTGATGGCCACATCAACACTCTTACCATTACTAGAGATTTTGCCAGGGTAAACTTTCCCATATCCCCCTTCTCCTAATGGGTCTGAAAGTTCGTTTATCGCCATTCGTATATCAACAAGTGAGAAACTCTGGCACTTGTTATTCACACCAGAGGACTGCAAAAGGTTAATGGAATAGTATGAAATATCAATTTAGCCACTGAAATCAACTAATAAGTATAAATGTAAAATTTGATCATATCCATTATCAGAGATCGATTTATGCTGGTCCCAAAAGTTGTGTTCTTATATCTTATGGAACATACTGTGAGGTTTACTCGATCTAAACAATAAAAAAATGAAGGTATTTTATTTTAGATAACACACTTAATTTAATTTATTAATAGTTACATGAATATTACATCGATATTACCTGTTCTACGAAGTTAATTTGTTTGTTCCTTTGCAGTTGTAATGCTAATTCAAGGTCTTGCACAACTTGATTCATAGAAGGACGGTTATGTGGTTGAAATTCCAAGCAATTCATTATGAGTTTTTCACATTGCCATGCACATGCTGGAGTTAAGTTTTTCTTCACATGTTCAGGAGTAGCCTTGGGAAGCTCCCCGTTCATCATGAACGGAAGTGCCAAAACAAGTAGCTTGTCCCAAGGTTTCCTTTCGCATAACACTTCCAACAGCACGACACCAAAAGCATGCACGTCGGCCTTTTGGCTTAGTTTGTAGCCTGGCTCATGACATTCAGGAGGTGTATAAGACCCACTTGAATAGTATCCATCTTCACCTGTTAAGACCGATTAAAATTTAGCGTCGGCTAAACGTTTTAATCTAGCTAAAATGATAACAAGACTATGTACAAGTGGTTGTGATTTATTTATTTAAATCTTACCAGATCTGAAGCCTGATATCTTAGGAACTAAACTTGCATCCAAGAGAATGTTGTTGGTTTTCATCTTACCATGAACGACGCTAGAACTAGTGCAATGAAGGTAACAGAGACCTTTTGCCACTCCCACACAGATCTCGAGGCGTTGCTCCACAGTCAAGTGAGGTTCGTACTTTTGCTTATAATAAAGACGATCATAGAGTGAACCATTCGGCATGAATTCATATACGAGAATCATTGTATCTTCTTCACAACAAATTCCCACTAAAGAAACAATGTTGACATGATGGTACTGATCACTCAACACCTTAATCTTATTTTTTGAGATCAATTTTTCATAATGCTGCACCTTGTTGAAAACAATAACAAAAACCTCTCCACTGTAGTTTTCTGTAGAGATGTTGCCATGGTAGGCTTTCCCATGATCAACACTGAATTCAGATATTTCACGTGCAAAATTATTGGTTGCCTTTTCAACCACTCCGAGTGAGAATTCCAATGCCGGGAAAGGCAGTTGATAACTCTCAGGGAAGGACTGCATGTTAATTCGATCGGTTGAAGAATGAGAAATGATAAGATATATAAAGTGGAAAAAATTAATTAATTAATGAAATATTTGACAACCTAAACTGTAAAATGACAAGTAGTTAAAGCTCATATTTATCGTAGATCGATCTAATCCATATATAATTTTCCCTGTCATTTTACCAGAAATTAAGTTCGGATTTAAGTATTCTCCATCTCCACGCACACAAACGGATTGCAACCTCATTAAAAATGTTAAATAAAACTTTTAAAAATATATATGAACATTATATATACTAGTGTGAGGTTCAATGGAGAACCTTTTTAAAATGCACAACAGTGAGAACATGTGTAAACTTGTAATTTAGCATTTCTTTTTTATGTTCATGTTCATCTATAACTACCCAAAAGTCAAATTTACATCCTAAATCTTAAAATTAAAATTATTTCTATAATATTAACAATTTAAAAATTTGTAGGCATTGATGAATCAGATCTCAAACACTTAAGTATTCATTGATGCATCAGGTATATAGTCAAACAAATGATAAAAAAACGTGACAGTTTTTAAACATCCGATCAATGAAATCAAAAGTTCAAAAAAAAGTGACAATTTTTAAATCATCCGGTCAATGAAATCAAATGCCTAAAAGTGTTGATTTAGGCATGATGAGGCACATGGAATAGTATTCGTGATTGGGGTATGGGCCGTATGGCACACAAAACTCAACTTGAATTATTAATCGATCAAAGAAATTACAAAAACAAAAATAGAATTAAAAACTTTCTCTCTCTGTAAATTGACTTTCTAAAATGATGAAGATGATTAGCACCATGGCACAAGTATATATACAAATGTTAGTGTTGAAGTTTAACATTAACATTAACACCCTCAACTATTCCATTGTTTACACTTATTATCCCTTGACTTAGTAAAAGTCACATATAAAACCCACAAACTCCACCTTGACTTTAGTTAAGTCAAATTTGAATTCCAATTTCCAATGTTGAGTAAATCCAAACAATGTCGAAACTTGACCTCTGGAACCGCCTTGGTTAACATATCTGTGGGATTGTCTCTAGTACCAACTTTTACAACCTTCACCTTGACTCGGAACGAATAAAATGATAACGAACATCGATGTGCTTTGTTCGATCATGAAATACTTGATCTTTGGCTAAGCTTATAGCACTCATGTTATCACAATGAACCAAAGTCTTAACTTGATTATACCAAGATCACCGGTTGGTCCTTTCAACCAAATAGCTTCTTTAGCTGCTTCCGTAAGCGCCATATATTCCGCCTCAGTAGTCGATAACGCAACAAAAGATTGAAGTGTTTCTTTCCAACTTACTACCACATTACCAAGCGTAAAAACATAACACATAAGAGATCTACGCTTATCCAAATCCGCGGCATAATCCGAGTTACAACAACATCTCGATCGCCACCATATATGAGACCAACATCGGCCGTACCTTTAAGATATCGGAAGATTCTCTTCACCGCTACCCAATGATCTTTCTTTGGACTCACCGTAAATCGAGAAACCACACTAACGGCATGAGCCAAATTCGTCCGAGTACACACCATAACATACATCAAACTTCCCACGACACTAGTATAGGGAACCTTTGACATATATTCATCATCACTCTCCACTTCATTAGAACACACCATGGAAGGAGAAAACTTGATGATGAAGGATTGCTTAATGGCTTAGCATAGAACATACCAAAACGATGAAGTATCTTCTCAACATAGATTTTTGAGTCAAAAACTTCTTGTTCTTTCGATCTCTCAAAATTTTTATCCCCAAAATCCTTCTAGCTGGCCCCAAATCTTTTATTTCAAACTCGGTACGAAGAAGATCTTTCACCTTCTTGACTTCCACCATGTCTCTAGCAGCGATTAACATATCATCCACATAAACAAGTAATTAGACCATGCTCCCGTGCACCAACTTTCGATGATAAACACAACAATCATATGGACTTCGAATAAACTCATGTCCCACCATGAAACTATCAAGCCGCTTGTACCATTGTCTTGGGGATTGCTTCAAATCGTATAAAGATCTTTTCAATAAACACACCAAATTTTCTTTCTCTTGCTCTACAAACTCTTCCGATTGAGCCATGTAAATTTCTTCTTCCAAATCACCATGAAGAAAAGCCGTTCTGGCATCTAGTTGTTCCAATTCCAAATCACCATGAGCCACTAGTGATAAAAACACCCGAATAAATGTATGACGAACTACGGAAGAGAAAATTTCATTGTAATCAAGTCCTTCCCTTTAACTATACCCCTTAGTCACAAGTCATGCTTTGAATCTAACCCCCTCGGGTCCTTCTAAACCGACTTTCCTTTTAAAAATTCATTTACATCCAACCACTCGTCTTCCTTTTGGTAACTCCACAAGAACCCAGGTCTTGTTTTTATACAACGACTCAATCTCTTCGGACATTACACCCAACCATAAACCCGCATCTTTAGAAACAATTGCTTCACAATACGAACCTGGCTTGTTTGAACTATCCATATCTTCGGCAGCTTGTAAAGCATAAGTTTCCATATCCTCAAAACCTTATCGAATCGGTGGTCTAATCTGTCTCCTAGACCTATCACGAGCCAATAAACCACTATCACTTGCTCCACCTTCAAGAGATAACCCGGAATTAGACCCATTCTGATTTTGTGACGTATGCACTGTTTGCGTCAATGTTGGCCTAGCTTGCGTCACTGTAGGCCCAGATTGTGTCACTGTAGGCATTGATTGCGTCATTGTAGGCCCTGTTTGTGTTACTGTTGACCTAATTTGTGTCACTGTTGGTCCAGATTCAAAATCATTGACACCCAAATTATCTTCATCACCCAAATTGTCTTCATCGGTTTCACTATCACCCGAAAAGTTACCAAGATCATCACATATCTCCACGTTCGTGGTAACATTCTCATTTGTAGGAATCATCGATTTCTCATCAAATTCTATAGCCTTTTACACCATCAACATAACCTATAAACACACCTTTCTTGGCCCTCGTTTCCAATTTTCCATCATTCACATGATAATACGCCGGACACCCAAACACTCTAAGCTTTGAATAATCCGCGGGTTTATTGGTCCAAACATTTAATGGTGTTTTATAGTCAATGGCGGTTACCAGTGAATGACTGATGAGATAACAAGCCATATTAATTGCCTCGGCCCAAAATCCATGAGTTAAACCGGCATTTGATAATAAACACCTTGCTCTTTCTAACAAGGTTCTATTCATCCGTTCAGCCACTCTGTTATGTTGGGGTGTATACCGAACCGTCTTGTGTCTAGCAATCCCATGTTCTTCACAAAACCCATCAAACTCTTTTGAACAAAATTTCAACCCATTGCCGCTTCTAAGCTCTTGATCTTACGCCCCGATTGATTTTCCATTAGTACTTTCCAAGTCTTGAATTTTTCAAATGACTCATTTTTGTGTTTTATTATGAAAACCTATGTCATTCTTGAAAAATCGTCAATGATAGAAAGAAAATACCGTCCACCACCTAAAGATGGAACACGCAGCGGTCCCCAACAATCCGCATGTAAGTAATCCAAAGAAGCTTTAGTTTGATGAATGGATTTTGAGAAGTTTACTCTATGTTGCTTACCAAGAACACAATGTTCACAAAATCCCAATTTTGTCACCTTATGGCCATCCAAGAGACCTCGATTGCTCAATAGTTCCATGCCTTTTTCTCCAACATGACCAAGCCTCAAATGCCACATTTTTGTTAAATCCGGGTTTGAATCTTGAGTTTGAGAAATAGCTACGGTGTCTTTGTCTAACACCTTTTCTCCTTTTAACACATACAACGTGGATTCTTTAATTGCTTTCATAACAACCAATACTCATTTTGATACTTTAAGTACTCCACTTGAATCGGAATACTTGTATCCCTTTGCATTAAGAGTGCTCAATGATATCAAACTTTTCTTTAATCTGGAATATCTCTAACGTCGGATAGAGTCCTCATGATTCCATCATGCATACGAATCTTGATTAACCCAATGCCAATCACCTTGCGTGCAACATCATTTTCCATTAACACGCTCCCGGAATCTTGCTCTTCATATGTTGCAAACCATTCCTTGAATGGACACATATGAAAAGAACATCCCGAATTCAAAATCCACTCTTGTGAATTTACCATACAACAACTTTATACCATAAGCACCAAATCCGCTTCCGAATTTGCATCTTCCTTGGCCATATTTGCATTTGAACCGTTTGACTTATTCTTGGGGCAATCTCTTTTCCAATGGCCTATTTCACCACAATTATAACAAGTATCTTTTGAACCCAGTTTTCTACTTCGTGACTTTGACCTTCCTCTTCGTTGTTTCCCCTTTTCTTTCTTTGATCGATCACCATTTAGGTTATTTCGAACCACATTCAACCCAACCGGTTGAGATTCTACACCATTTCCTAACGCTTTGTGACGAAGTTCTCTTGAATGGAGACTAGACCTTACTTCTTTAAGTGAGATGGTATCTCTTCCAACAACAAATGAGTTCACAAAATTCCCATATGATAGGGGTAAAGAAACAAGCAAGATTAACGCGCATCTTCATATTCGATTCTTACTTCCACGTTCTTAAGATCCATCAAGATTGAATTCAACTCATCAAGATGATCTCTTTAACAAGAACAATCGTTGTTTTAGAAGTAACTTGTTAGTCAACGATTTCATCATTTACAATGACTCCAATTTCAGCCATTGTCCCGTTGCAGTTTCTTCATCCGCCACCTCATAGAGTACCTCGTCCAAAAGTGATAACAAGATCTTCGAATGAGCCTTTTCATCTTATTGATTGAACTCGACGTCCTCCGTATTTTCAAGTCTTTCACCCGATAATGGTTGCCAAATCCCTTCACGTTTCAACAATGCCCTCATCTTGAGCCGCCATAGACTGAAATTATTCTTCCCGGTGAATTTCTCAATCATCATTAAAGGTGGAGCCATCTCGATACCGTAATCGAGTTTTTTTTAACGTTCTTGAATTGGTTATTCAATTTATTGAAGACAGACTTCAAGACAACCTAGTGTTCTTCTCCAAGAAAAACTCACTGTTCTTGAACTGAACTTGAAAAACCCACTGTTCTTGAACTGAACTAAAAAAAACCCACTGTTCTTGAACTGAACTCGGAAAAACCCAATGTTCTTGAACTAAACTCGAAAACCCTCCATGATTCCCAAGTTGTCTTCTTTGGCGAGATTATTAACGCGTCGCCGGTGATCCCTTTTTTCCGAATCTGAGATTGAACTTTGATTACAGAATTGATCACATGATTCACTTCTCCAAAAATTGAACCCTTCGCTTTCAAGAACCCTTACAATGCAACCTTCTTGCAAAACCTAGAAACACCGGGAAACCTTCTTCTCC
>JAUEJL010100516.1:0-13294 GCA_032274825.1 Drosophyllum lusitanicum
CCGTCCAATTCCCCCTCCTTCAATTGGATTGCCCACCCATGAATTCCTTACATGCACCTTGCCACACTCAATCCCTCACGCTCTTCATGCATGAATTCAACTTATCACTTGAATGGCCAAGATTGGTTCTCGCAGTTCTCGTATGAAAAACAGTTCTCGTTTAAACTCTCCCCTGAATATACATATATTGTAATTATCTTCTACCAACTAAGTAAATAAAGGTGTTTAGTACTGTTTGCTAATTAATCGTGGTTCTTAATTTTAGGGCGGCTTGGCTTTCTATTTGCTTCATTTTTTTTGGGGGGTTATGGGTTTTGACGGTATAATAATAGGAGGGTGCTTGGGGCAATTTTTTGATTTATTTGTGAGTTTGCTTCTTTGATTCTTGTAGAAAAACCTTAATGTTTTGTGGTTTTAGTAAAAATATATATTTCTGTCTTTTAAAAAAGTGATCAATTACGACATCACATCACATTTATTAAGATAATACAATTAACTTTTTGCAAAATAATAATAATAATAAATAAATAAATAATGGAAGGTCTTTGTGACCATTACTTTAGAACCAACCAACCACCTTATCAGAATTATTCCATGCATTAAGATAAAACAAGTTCATAAGCATATAATATTGTCAATTATAATATTTTTACTTTTATCATTAGGATATGTTTGATATGGTGTACTTGTCAAAAGGCTGCATTTATTCCATTAATTATCATTAATTTACTATGGAGAAATTTTGGACTGTCTATATATATCTTTAAATATAATTAATAATAATAATAATAATAATAATAATAATAATAATAATAATAATAATAATACACCCCTCATATCAACACGTACGTACTGATTTATTATTATTTTTTTCATAAATTTTTTTATCCTATATACCTGACTCAAAAAGATGCTTATATATATTGAAAAAATATATGGAATCTTCCTCATATTACCGTTGTCCGATATAAGAACTATTAACTTTTAACTTTTTGTAAGAAACAGATTTCAAAGTAACTAAGTTTTGTAAGAAACAAATTTTAATGGTATTGGTTAAATGAAAGTACAATTTGGGTTCTGACTTAACTTGGGAGTAGAAGCGGATATGAAGAGTCGATACGCTCATCTGTTTGAATGCAATGAGATTTCGAGGACGGAATCCTCTTAAGATAGGGAGATTTGTAACATCCGTAAACCCAGCCTAGTCATTATCGAGTTGTTGGTGAGTTAATTGTGTTTATTTACGTGTTTGTTTGATTATACGCGATTACATAAATATTTTATATCACATGAGTTTATGAGATAAATGAATTCGTTTTTAAACGATGGTCATAAATAATACATCGTTACATGTTAATCAATAATGGATGGTTGTTTATTTGATTAACTGTATACTAGTAAGTAGTGTAGTGCATTGATGTTTATAATTATCCATATGACCGCCTCAAGTTGTGAAATACTTCATTGTGAAGTTTTCTTCATGTTTGTATGTGTGTGTACGTGTGTTTTGAAGAAAAGAAAACAAAGAAAGCTTTGAACTCAAACTTGTTTTTTTAAATCTTTGATTGAGTGAAAGAAATTGCAAAACAAAGGTTGGTTTATGTTTCTACCATGATTCTTGTTTATATTTGATATGTATATGCTGAGTTTTGATGTTTAAAAACTATGAACACCATTAATGAAGTTATGAAGTTTTAAAGAAACTTGAGAAGTGGGATTTGTTGATTTGAATGTTTTAATTGGTTTTGGTGTATTCATGATGATTGTTTACATGTTTTATGAGGTTAGTATATAGTTTGGTAGTGTTTTTCAGTGATTTACAGATTTAAGGTTGTGTGTTATGGCTTGGTTCTCGACTGGAAATAAGAAACAAGAACAAGAAAGAAGATGAAGTTTGAAGTCGGTGATGGAGGGTCTGACTTGGTCTTGTGCGACTGAGGAGCCTTACGGCCGCAAACGGATACCTTTTTGGGCGTAAGGGTTAATGCTGTTGGTTAATGCTGCTGAAGTATGGGGCCTTGTGGCCGCAAAGGGTTACCTTTGCGGGCGTAAGGGTGGTGCGACTTGAAAGGGGGTCCAACTTCGGGCCCGGTCCGACTTTGGGCCTGTCCGACTTGTGCCCTGGTGCGACTTGGAGTACTTGGTCAGAATTGGAGTGGTCCAACTTTCCTTGATGGTCCGACTTTGGGGAGGTCCGATATGGAGGTTCGACTTTTGGTGGTCCAACTTTGCTTGGTTCGACGTGGTTAATGCTGGTCTTTTCATGGTTAATGTTGTTTGAGAGGCAACGCGACGTGTTAGAGCCTTAGGCAAGACGCGTCCGGGAGATTTCCAGTTTTGGAGTTTTTGCTTGTTGTTTGATCGTGTTGCATGTTATATGTTGCTTCTTATGTGATTTTAACATCTTGTTTATGTTATAAGAGATATAAATATAAAAATATATGTATATATATTTATGAATCGAAGACTGGTTTCGGTGTTATTGTGTTATTAGGGATCGCGAAAACTCAGTGAGATTAGATAACTGAGTACAGAGATTGAGGATCGAAGTAAGTGGATGTTTACTCACGATTGGTATCGGTTGTAACTGATATGGTTAAATGGAATTGAGATGATTAATGTTACGATAGACCGTTTAGTCTTATGATTGTTGATTGATGATCGAATAACTGTCTGTGTGTTATTTGATCGATTCAAAAGATACGTGCGCATGGTAGAGATAGAGGTCGGCTGCTGGATGGGACTGGGCTCGTTTGCTATTGGTTGCACAGTTCTAGACCTTCTGATGCATTTGTTGCAACAGAAGGGGTTTAACTATACCAAGTAGCAAATGGCTATCGGTAAACCTTTGCCTTGGCCCGCATTGGTTGTAGGTTCTGCACCGAACCGCCGGTCCTCTGGAATTATGTGATTGTTTGTTTCTATTGTTGATTGTGTTGGTTGTTGCTGATTATTGTTTGTGTTTGTAGCTTCCATTCACTTAGTTTTGTGCTAATTCCCCACCTTTAACTCCGTTTTTGTAGGATTCGGTAAGTGCAACTGTTTAGCTGGGGGGTTGTGTGTGAAGAAGAATTTGACCAACGCTCTGATATTATGTTTTAAAAAGTGACGAGCCATATTTTGTACAACTTTTATAACACAACAGATACTGTAGTTTTGTATATAGTGTATAGTATTTGTGGGTGTTTTAATATTATTATTTATAATGCTTCAGCAGCGATTAAAAAAATGGCTTGAGATTTTCGATGTTACATGCATTGTTTAATAAACTTTTAGCAAGCTATTTAATATTGGATTTAAACTCTTATATTATCCCAACTCTTATTTTAAAAAACATCCGCCTAATTAATATTTTCGTACAATTTATATTATAAAGATAGAAGAATGTTCAATATATTTCATAATTAATTCATAGTCCTAAAGGACTAATTTTAGCTTTTGGATCAATGGCATCAATGATCCAGATTGCATTTTAAAACTTTGAGATTTGAGTGGTATTTTTGTAATTGACATGTGATGCTTTTAAGAGCTAATATCTTCAAAATAAAATTGATCTATTTTGACACTCCCAATAATTTTATTCAAATTTTATTTTTTTACTTTTTCTTTCTATGTATTTTTTTACAAGATCAACACAAGTGTAAAAATCAATAAAGAAGATAGGGAATGATAATTAATGGTCTCCACATGTTATCTTGTGATGAGTAGAAGGAAAAAGTAAGAGGCCGGATGTATCATTTTTCTTATTAAATGTATGAACACATACCACTTCTGAATTAGTTGTTTGACCAGCTGGATGGAGCGTAAATCTTCTTCACACCGTCGCCCACACTCCCTTCACTCTAAGCGAGTCACTTGTGCTGGTTCTTAGTAACTCTAAGTAAGTCTTTTTCTATCTCTTCTTCTCTCTATTTCTCTCCTCTCTTTACATTTATAATTTTTTTAATAAAAAAATATAGAATGGTTGAGGAGGATGGATACGAGCTTATTGGGATAAAATGGGATGAAAGAAAAAAATGATATGACATTAATGTGACAAGAAAAAGTAAGGAGATGGATGGTCATGGGCTAAGTTGGAGTATAATAAGAAAAATCCATATGTATACAGAAGTGAACATCAATTGCATATCTTATATCTTAATTTAGTAACTTGTGTAGGAAGAATAATGTTTGATTTAAGTAGTACTACAAGTGCTGTGTCACTTTAATGATTGATGGTATGGAAAATGGCAACACAAAATGGATTAATAATTAATTTAGTTTTATATATATATGTATATATAATTATATATCATGGAGTGAGTTTACCTGCCCTCCTCAAGATAGCCATCAACAAAAGCAAGCTTTGCCACGTGTCAGATTATCACCGTTTGATGCTTTTCTTTCTAATTCTAATCCAATGTTGGTAATGAGAGGGGGACCATAGTTGTTAGCCTTCACCACCAAAAAGTTTTTCCAATTCCATATGAGACAAATAGGTGAAGTTCCCTAATCACCAGGACCAAACAAACAATAATTACACTATATATGTCCTAATTTGCTTTTATTTTATATAATTGTCATTCTGACTTCCATTTTTAATTAATATGTTTTTTTCAAATTTAACCGATGCTATTATCGTATCTTGTACTTTTCTAGTCGTTTAAGATGTTTGTACTTAGCGAGAATTAAACTCCGGTCACATGAAAGACTTTACAATCATCTTACATTAAGTCATCCTAATTAAGATGGTATTATATATACACACATAGATAGATACATATAGAAATAAGCATCTAATATATATTTTTTCTTTATAACAGAATGTTCATAACCTGTTAAGAAAACACTAAACTTATTTCTAGATATCAAGAGATGAATTGCATATATAGAAAGTTTGCGTTTTTTGTAATAGTATTAAGAAAAAAGAAATTATATTTTGTTTCTTGTTTTTTTAATTAAACTAATAAAATAACTGTTAATGAGCTTATTATGAAATCTGAGCATAGGAACCGTCAACTTGATGATTATAAAGGTTGGTGATAAATATAATTGTTAGTTAATGAGCTTATTAAGAAATCCGAGCATAGGAACTGTCAACTTGGTGATTATAATAAAGGTTGGTGATAAATATAAAAGGGTAGATTGCACGTACATATAATAAATTTTTTCTTAGTTATCATTATATATAAAAAACTTTTTATTTTTAAAAATAATATTATTAACTTTTATAATCTTTCTACTGTATGCAAGTTGTTGTTTACAATAAAAATAATGACAAAGTTCTTTGTATACAAATATACAATGATAACTAAAAATTAGACAAAAAAAGTTGTTTACATAGAATGAAAGAATTATGAAAGTTAATTGTTGTTTTAAAGAAAAAAATAGTTTGTTGTATACAATAGTAGCTAGGACAAAGTTCATTATATTTTTCCGTAATTTGTCCATAATAACACATAACAAAATATAGGAGACATGATATAATATTAGATGCAAAAAACCTCAAACATACTAAACAGGTTAAGGTTAAGACTAGACATGTTATGTAATCGTGTTATGTTAATATTCAAATTTATTAGAAAATATGTTTAATGATAAAAATAAAATTTTAAATGTGTTATATCAATCTATGATAAAAGGAACTACTCAATGTATAATAATAACATAAAATCATAAATAGTGAAGCCCATTATCAAATCCATTGATTACGGACTTTCCTTGAAGTGTTTGGGCCTGGGTCATAAATTTCAAAAACTTTATTATGCAATAACTATCTAACCTTATTCTCAATTTTGGCCTTTCCTTCAAGTGTTGACGTGATGCATGACTTCAAAGATAATTCATTGGAAATCTACTTCTTTGTTTAGGAGACGCATGTGTTGCATACTTACCAAAGTGATTACAATCTAGCGGTATTTGATGTTGTGGAGTAGTGCCCTCTCTCAAAAGGTTGTGAGTTCAAATCCTGTTGTGAACAATAGAGTAGGTTTAGTGGGTGTGTGTTTGCCGTTTGAAAAAAAAAGTGTTGGATACTTGTATGAGCCTTCGATCCTATCCGGTCCTATCTAGCCTAGTATCAAGACCAGTTCCAAACCAACTAACCAAGACCAATCGACCCTATTTGGTCCCGTCCTCGGTTTTATTTTTCTACAATTTAGTCTTAACGGGACGATTCACTCTCCAGTTCCGGTCTCTAACATACGAATAACGCTAGAAAACTACATGATTTTAAGAGGAAATGATATATGCTTCTAGCAACACATATCATAGGTGCTTCTACATATAAACATCATTTTCTCATATTTAATTATAGGAATTGATAATCACTTTAAAAAAGATGTGATTACGAGGTTATCCGTGTTTTAAATTATTTTTTTATAGTTAAGTATGATGAATGATTAAAGTAGTGCTACTAACCTTTTTTTTAAACAGGTAAACTAATAGTGTTTCCTGTTCACATTATTCAAAAACCTTGGTTCAGATGTACATGACCTAACAAGTATACGCGTGATTGTTCCTAAGCCTTAGTTCAGATATATGTGATCTAACAAATATACCGTGGTCGTTTTTAATAAAGAATCCTGGCCGGATATATGCCTTACTTGTATACAAATTAATTGGTTATTCGAATAAAAAATGAAAAAGAAAGTGATCGTGAACAGGGCCATGGGAGAGAGCGCCATGAAATTGCATCTGTAATTTCTTGACATCTATATATTCGATCAAGATATAATATCTATATATATCTCTGTCTCCAATTTTATATCCATATATGTACATTGTCAATGAAGGTATATACCTCAAAACAAGTAAGCACATTTTTGTAATCATCGTAACTTTTCGAATTTCTTTTTCAATGACATCGACTGCATCTAGCTAGGGCTTTTTAAATGAAGAGAATATTAATTAAGTTCTAGGTGGCTGTGGTGGGTTCTGGATCGGCAAATTAAGGATCGATCAGATAGTGTATCCTGTTGTTGAAACATCAGATCGAGATGATGGAAATTAGGGCTGAAATTGTGGAAGAAACGCCTCGCAGGATGGTTGATGATGACAAGGTTTATGTGGCAGTTGGGAAAAATTTGAAAGAGAATCAATCAAGTCTACTGTGGGCGTTACACAACTGTGGAGGTAGACAGATATGCATACTTCATGTTCATCAGCCT
Source organism: Drosophyllum lusitanicum (assembly GCA_032274825.1). NCBI lineage: Eukaryota > Viridiplantae > Streptophyta > Magnoliopsida > Caryophyllales > Drosophyllaceae > Drosophyllum > Drosophyllum lusitanicum. The sequence goes on from JAUEJL010100516.1 coordinate 7,149, forward strand.
GCAGAGACGATCCCCATCAGTAATATTCTCTTTTCCCTTGTACTCCTCCGGCCATTAGTTTGACACATCGTACTGTACGTTTTGCAACTTAATAATTTGCTAGATTATATAAGTTTTCACTGGCCGGGTTTAAAAAGTTTCATGAGTGACCAAATTAAGAATTAAGTTGACAAATGAGAATGATTATCCAAATAGCATGGTGTTAATTTAGTGATAGAAGATAGAATCATATCGTAGCAAGATTAATGGTGATCGGACACTGCAAATCAACTCCAGATTAACGTAGCATAACCAGAATTTTCAACAAAACATATATACGTACTCAGCTAGCCGTTCAATTTTACATATTATATTAAAATCTTGAAAATTAATTTTATATGTAATTTTAGAAACTTTTTTAATTGAAGTGAAGCTTCGAAGTGTCAAATGGTGTCACTCACTCAAAACATCAAGAAAGGAGATTAAAAAAAAAAAAGAGAGAGTAATTTTCCATTTAAGTGGCCGGGTTCGGTTGGTGCCACTGATCACTCAAACATGGCTGGGTTCCTGTTTGTAGTGATCAAAGACCTGTAAAAAAACCAATTTAAGTATAATTTAATGCTTGTAAAAAGAAAGTGCCACTCTTGAAGCCTAATGAGGAAATGCAAAATGGAATATATCAGCAAACTTAATTGACTGCGCGCGGTTGCTTGATATATAGAGCAAAATTCTTATTTAATTTCCACACATATATATATTTTACAAAACCATATATATGCATTAATTAGGCCATCTTTGAGTTGATGAACTTTTTTATGAACCTTTGTTAAGAATTTTTTTTCACAAATACACTATTTTTATAAAAAACTAGCAAAAGTACGTGACTTTATTTTAAGTTTTCAAAACTATGGTATTCGATTATTGAAATGCCGGTACACAGCCCATCGAATTCACTATGGAAAGTCACATCGATCAATAGTTAAGTAACCAATATTTCAACATACGGTTCTTGCTTTCCTGTCTACATTCACGTGACACAGTGTCACAGCAGAAAGATAATCAACTTGATATGAATTATTTAGTGCATGTGATTATTAAATGTCCTAAGGTGGTGATGCTCCCAAAAAAAGATGGATTGTAGTGGTTCATGTGAACTATTACAGGCTGAATTATTAAAGGCTCAATTATTAAGTTCCAACTCTCTCTCTATATATATTAAGTTCCAACTCTCTCATTCGGGAAGAAGAAAAGAAAGAGCAACAAATTTTTATAGAGTTCTTTGTAGCTTAAATAGTTTTCTTATTTTCATATTTTAATCCTTTTGAAATTTATAATACAATGGAGAATGTTAGAGTTACTCCTGGTTCGGTCAACAGCAAGTTGTTGTTTTTAGCGAAGGAGCACAAAGCGTTTAACCTATTTCATGACAGGTCCAATGATCAGGCGTTGCACATAAGAAGAGCCGATTAAAAATTATGGCGGATAATTAAAAACAATCCAATCCCGGCAAGCGTGATGAACTATATATGTGCAGCCGGTTTTGGGGGTGTATTTGAGTGCGATTATAAGTTAATTGATCACAGTCTTATAACCGCACTCATCCAGAAACTCACACATTTCATCTACCAATTGGAGATGTGACAATAACCCTCCAAGACGTAGAAGTTATGTGGGGTTTACGAATCGATGGTGATCAAGTGACGGGAAAAGAACATAAATGGTCAGTTAAGAAGCAACATGACAAGTGTTTGCAATTGCTCGACTTTCCAACATAGTCTTCGTATTTCAGAGGGGGACAGCTGAAATTGAAACATTTACGTGACCACATAGAGACGCCATTTCCGAATAACGCATCTGAGGATGCATGTATAAAAAGAGCCCAGACGTACATTCTAATTCAGTTGGCTGGTGTTCTTTTCCCGGATCGTTAGACGCCTACATACATATGAATTTGTTAAGTCTGTTAGAGGACTTAGACAAATGCAGTGGACTTAGGTGGGGGAGTGCTGTCTTAGCCTATTTGTACAGAAACCTATGCAAAGCAACATCACCGAAAGCAACCGAAATTTCTGGTCCACTCATGCTGTTGCAGCTATGGGCTTGGCGCAGAATTCCTGCCACTTCCTCAATTTTGCCACTGGTTGAATCCGATGATGATGAAATAAATGACAAACCTTATAGCGCTAGGTATATAATATATGTTTAATAAACATTATATATGTGTCATATACGAGTTTTTCTACATTTTAAAGTTATATTATTTTCCTTGTGCTTATGTCAGGTGGAATTGTCCCCTTAGTTTCGCATCAACACATGCGTACATGTTAATAGGCTTTCGGTCACAACTGCATGCACTAAATGATAACGATGTATCGCGAATTTATTTGTATAATTTGTTGATTTACTTGTGACGGCTAATGTTTCGAAATATATAATTGCAGTTTTTGTGGACTCCCTACGACGATGTTATACAAAATTGTGATCAAAGAGACTGGTTGTTTGATACCTATGTAATTTACTGGGAAATTGCAAAGGAGTGTTTACCTAGTAGGGTAATGAGACAGTTTCATTTACTCCAAACAATTCCCATCACCAGAATTTCAAGTGTAGCGCAACATAGGAAGCTACACAGTATCACACGTCGAGGGGTTACATCAAAAGACTATACCCTTCTTCCACAAATAGACCAGTGGATGAATCGCTGGCAAAACTCCATCAACGGGGAATTCTCCTTAAATCCGAGAACCGTTGATGGGTATATGGGTTGATACTGGCCGTATGCTGTAATTTTTATTACTAACCCAAGGCCCAGTGTTGAAAACTCATCCCGTATGCATAACCTTGGAAGAAATCTTGAGATAGTTGTACGTTATTCTTGTAGTTTATTATTTCATGTTTAATTTTTTACTATAATATTTATTACTAAAAAATAATATGTAAACTTTACGTGGTGGATGGTATTAGTCGAATTCATCAGGATCTCAGGAGCATCATTGGTACTCACCCGCAGAGTCAGGAGTACATGCAGGGCGTTTATGATATGACTGGGCAGTATTTGCATCTAACACATGCAGATGACCGGATGAATTACCGATCTACGTATGTGGTAGACGCAAATAATGCAGTCCCTGATTTTCATCCAAATATAAACCGCCTACAAAGAATGCCTAGACGAGGGGGTAGGCGGGGAATATTATATATCACATTACGAAGGGAATCTTATCCATCAGTATCCGGTTTTTCAAATGCCGGTTACTCAAAATACTAAGAAGACCTCATCTAGTTTCTATATATACATCATTCGATTACAATATAAATATCATCTTCATCCAGTTTCTATATACAACTCATTACACAATAACTTAATATAATTTTTAGTTATTATAGTATGGTTTTAAATCGTCCATTCATTGTGAACCTGTATTGGGGTGGAAACCCCCAATACGAGAATGGGCCGGTGCAGCTTGATGAGGCCACTTCCATAAGTTCAATTGTATTCACAAATAGGCTTAATTATGAAGATTTTGTTGACCTGGTTTACAGGTATGTTGGGGTTACAAAATAAGATTATCAGTTGAAAATGTATTTATGTTTTGAATTTCAGGGGATTTCAAATATTTCTGAAATATTGTGCGATGAAGCCTTGAAACATTATACTACATTGCTGGTCTACAAGAAAACTACTGGGGTACAATTTTTGTGATGGAGTATATGGTGCCACCACCCCAACATCCCGGGTTTGTCGAGATGCTCCAAAATTTCACTGTAACAGAAGGTGCGACTGTCCCTATAGATGTTAATCCAGAAGGTTCGGTGCGGTATCAAGGATTTCATATGCGGGTGCATCGACATCTACTTCCCCTTTAGATAATAATACATAACCACTAGAATATGGTGGTCACCGGAACGATGACGCATATGACGGTAGGTTTGACAGATCCGACCAATACAACTCAGAAGACAGTGAAGAGAAAAGAGACGAATTCCATGATGACGGGGAAGAGGAAGAGTCTGATGATGATGAAGACCCACATGTAGAGCAAGGTACTTCACCTTCCTTTCATGACTTTAGTCAATGGGATACACAACCGGACACTGAGACTGATGATTCAGGCCCAGTATTTGATGATGAGGAAGAAATGGATTTATATGTACAGTCGCCAGGTGAAATTCAAGTTGGTATGTATTTCTCTAGAAAGCAAGAGCTGATGTATGCCCTTAAGAGATGGAATATAGCTCGAAATAGAGAGCTTGTGGTTGTTGAAAGCACACCTGCATTGTGGAAAGTTGTTTGCTACACTCGGAATAGGAGGACGAACACCGAGAACCCTTTTCATGATATCCCCCCTTGTAAATGGTGTGTTCGTGCAATAAAAAAGAAGAAGCAGCAGTTGTGGCAAATAAGAAGATGGGTGGCAGGCCACAATTGCTACGGAACTGTTTTGGGCAATAATAATAGAAGTTTGAGGTCGTCTGTTATAGCCTCTCATATCATGCACTCGATCCGTGCAGATATTGCCTACCCCGTCAAACAGATCCAAACAGATATTAAAAATAGCATGAATGTTGATATATCTTACATCAAGGGATGGCGGGCTAGGAAGAAGGCTATAAAAAGCATATATGGGAGTTGGGAGAGCAACTTTGAGGAGTTACCTAGGTATGTGGGTGCTTTAATGTCTTCTAACCCTAAAATAGTCGTTCAATGGATCCATCACCTGAGTGGCTTGTCCAATAATTTTACCTTTAAATATGTTTTTTGGGCTTTGGACCCGCTATCGAATCTCTTAACCAGTGCATCCCTGTGATTTGTGTTGATAGGACCCATCTAAAGGGTTCCTATAAGGGGAAGCTACTAACAGCCGTTACAAAGGATGCCAACAATTACATTTTACCACTTGCATATGCCATTGTTGATGAAGAGACAGTGGAGAGCTGGTCTTGGTTCTTTGAGCACTTGAGGTGGTACATTGCAAATAACAGTGATAGACAACTCTGTGTCATTTTTGACAGACACAACGGGATTATTAATGCAATGAACCATCTAGACGACTGGAAGGAGCCAGTGGCATATCACCGGTTTTGTCTTTGCCATGTCAGAAGCAACTTCATGAAGCACTTCAAGAACTACAGGCTGAAGAAACTTTGTTGGGCGATGGGTTGCACTACTCAGAGGTGAAAGTATAGGGAAGCCCTACGAGAAATGAAAGGGATCGACACAAATGCATGGGACTATTTGAAAGAAATTGGAACCGCCAAGTGGTCGCTTCTGCATGACACAAATCATCGTCGTTGGGGAAACCTAACGACGAATATCGCAAAGAGTATGAACAATGTCTTACGGGGTGCTAGGCTTCTTCCGATCAAGGCTTTAATCGATTTCACATTCAATAGAACTGTGCAACATTTTAGAAAGCATAGGGAAATTGCAATAAATTGCGAGACGCCGTTACCCCCACGCATGTGGCGTCTTTTCAACCAACGTGACCAATATGCACAGCAGCACGACATTACAGAGTTTGACTATACCTCCGGTGTCTATAGAGTGGTGTCAAGATTGCAAACAAATGACATTGGTGGAAACCACTACACTGTTGAGTACGGTAGACATGAGTGTACATGTGGGAAGTGACAGATGCAACGGTTCCCATGTTCACATGGTATTGCCGTTTGTCGCCATAGGGGAGAAAACCCTCACACTCTTGTGAATAAAGTAAACGCAACGAATACGTACAAACGGCAATACCGTAGTGACTTTTCACCGCTTCCTCATGTTTCCTATTGAAATGACCCAGGTTGGAAAATCAAAGCCAACAGATCAAGACTTTCAACACGTAGAGGTAGGAGACACGCACGTAGAATACATAACGAGATGGACGTCCGTGATCCTAACGAGCCCATTGTAAGAAGATGTGGGTTATCCAAGCAAACCGGTCATAACAAAACAACCTGCCCAAACTCTCATCCTTAGAATTTACTATTTGTTAAATTGTTAAATTTATATATTGGGTTTAGTTCACCAAAATGTATCCAACTTGTCACATTTTGCTATTGTATGTATCGAACTTTAGAAGTTTCTATTGTGAGTAGCGAACATTTAATTTGTCGATATTGTATGTATTAAACTTTCTATTGTATGTACTAAACTTATAAATTTTTTCCTTTTT
>JAUEJL010100527.1:0-25625 GCA_032274825.1 Drosophyllum lusitanicum
CCTCTGCCACCGTCGCCCTTCACCGCCTCCGCCTTCCCCGACTCTGAGTCAGTCAAGTTGTGAAGGAGGGTTGACTCCTTCACAATTTATCACCTAGAAATCCCATTGTCTTTTACATAAACCAGACAAGAGATTTGATTGGATTTGAAATCTCATGGGATTTGGAATCCTTAGGATTTCAAGTCCATGAACCAAACACCCCCTTAGTCATGTAATGTTACATATATATACTAAATCACATCAAGTCAAGAAGTTATGATGATACCAACTCCATTATAATTGGTTCTTAATCATGAATAGACTATTTTCCATATAAATCTGTTTTAATTGCTCCACCACAATGTATAAAGATGATATCTAAAAAGAACATTGGGAATACGCGCCCGGTATGAATCCACATCCATATACTTATTCAAAGACATCAATATGATATTTGTAAATGAGTTGTTTGATTGTTTTGAATCAAATATCCTAACATAAACGGCTAGAATTGAATTAATTTAAAATGACTTATTGATCCTCATACTAAAGAATATGAATTGAAAGGTCTTAAAATAATCCATTTACTAAATTTAGTAAACGCCTGACATATTTACTGACCTAAACAGTGTGACTAGATCACATATTTTGATAAGAGTCTACGGCAGGCCTGAAGCGTGGTAGACAACTCGATTCAAAAATATATATATTTGTCAAAAGGAAAAGGAGGAATGAATTAAGATGGTCAATTGAGGGAATAAATACCCAAATGAATCTCCTTAAGGGATATTAGACATGAAGGTTCCAAAAGAACGAAAGTAATGAGATCTCAATAAAGTTTATCATGTTTAGAAAAGAATATAATCAAAATAAAGTTGACATCGATAATATATATATATATATATATATATATATATATATATTATATAATATAGCGCTAAATGTTACTATTGAAAATGAGAATCTTGAAAGAAATATGCCCAGAAATGCAGAGATAGAAATTACTAGCCTAATATAAAAGACGCAAAGAATTAATGAAAACTCAAAGTTCCTCATGGATGCGAGATGTTTAGGGCATGATATCTATAAACGTGAAGGTGTAACATATTGGTCTTTGTGCAAAACTAAAATAAGAAAATATTATTATGAGATAACAACATGATTGGTGGCATAAGGTTTTCCAAAGACATGAGATTGATATATTCCCATGTGGTGGAATAAATATATATTGTATCTTATAGTCTAACAATATGAAAAAAATGCTAGTAGATATTATTAGAACTTCATTGATATGAGATGCCTTAAAAGGTATAAAGATTTTAAGCATATATTATTATTGAAAATGCATGAAGCATATAAGAAAAGTTCTCAAGAATACTATTAGATTGAATTAAAGTTATTATATGGGCTAAAACAATACGAGTGTATATGGTATACTCTTCCTAGTTGGTGTATATCAAAATAATTTATAAAAATGATTATATTTGCCCGTATATATTTGTAAATAGATCCGGATATGAATATGTTATATTTGTCATGTACATTAATGATTGAAATATAATTGGAACTCCCGGAGAGCTTCCAAAGGTAATTGAATATTTGAAAATTGATTTTAAATGAAATATCTTGGTTATACAAAGAGTTGTCTTTGGTTATAAATTGAATGCCTTAAGATGAAATCCTTGTGCACCAAAAAAATATATAAAAATGGGTATTTAATATTTTATATGGTTAAATTAAATCACTAAGTACCAAATATTTTTTAGGTTCCATGGTATGGAAAAAGACCCCTTCTTCGGCTTCTAAAAGGTCACGAAAAGATTAGTGGTCCATAAGTACCATATCTAAACTTCATTTGGGTCATTAATATTTCTCGCTAGTTAGACATGACCTAACATGTTACTTTCCTTAAATTTATTTGTGAGATATAGTTTGTGTCCTAAAAAGAGACATTGGAATGAAATAAAATACTATGATACTTTCAAGGCACCAAAGACATGAGTTTATATCAAAGACATGAGTTTATATTTTACTAACACATCAAAACAAGTTTAGTTGGTTTTGTAGATGCATGATATATGTCAGATTGCCATATTGACTAGTCTCAAACTATATAGATCTTCATAATTGGTTATACTACTAAATTTGCTTGAGTTCTTAAATTTGATGCTATTTCTTCTAACATTTTTGGACCCACATTCAAATGGGTACCAAAATACGTTTAATTCGTTTGGGAGATTAATTAAGAGATATTGATAGAACACAATGGATATCATTCTAATTACTTTGGAGAGTACCCTGTGTTCAATATGCTAACATCAATCAAGGGGGATTTCCTATTCTTTTTAGAAAATCCAAAAACATTGAAAATGACAAAATCCATAAACAATACAAGTTGTTCAAAATACAAAAAAAAATTCAAAATTTGTTACTTGTTCAAGAAGATATTCATTCTTCGATTTCTTCTGATACCTTGTTTGATTCATTCATTGTTAATCTTTCGAATGATCATCTTTTATTTTTTGAATTTCATCTCATATCATTCTGATATCCTTCCTTTATTACTTCTTTATTCGTTAATTCATTCTTGAAAAACCATTCTTTATATGTCAATATGTGGTAACCAATCTTGAAATTAGCTATGATTGATTCATTATATTCTGATGATTGAATTTCACCATGAGCGAGAGAGTGTAGAACATTTTTCACTCCTATGGTCAATCTAAAGCCGGAAGGACCTGTTCCCCAGGAGTTCACTTTATCATAAAAACAAAGTAAGGGTTACTAGGTCAAATAGGTAAGCAGGATCGGTTATCACAAGATATTGATTGGTGTGCAAAGATAAAAATTAAACTAAGAAGGGTGGAACACTTGTATCAAACAAAGATACTGACATTCATTTTGGAAAGAGATTTGAAGGAAGAAGTTAAAAAATATTCAAAGAGTTGAGGGTAAGAGAAAGGATCAAAAATCCAAACCGTGTCAATATCTAGGTAGCCACATCTTTTACCAGATCTCATGTGTTGGGATTTGGTATTGAAGAATGACGTCATGGACTCGGTGACGCAATACACTTACCTCACCTAGCTACTCAATTATTTCTTAAAAGATTATTGTTCGAACTTCACATAGAGATTTAGCACATAATCTATTGACTTCTCATTTGGAGATTGTTCTGTTCCCCAACTTCTTTCATGCACTTATTAAGTATAGAGCTTATTTGATTATAATTACAATTCTTTCTTAAGACGCAATCTATAGAATCTATTGCATATCTTTGTGTTATTGCACGGAACATTTATAGTGATATCTTTATGATACTCATAATGATTGAATGAAAATCCTACCAGAGTCAACATTACGCTAGCTCTGAAAGTAGGTCACATAGTTTATTTAAACTGTTGTGTTAACAAACAATCTATTTGTTTTGATGTTACACTTTATGGAATTGTTCCCAAAGGGAACTTTGAGATTGTGCCCTAAAAGACTGTTTATGGTATAAGAATTGCCATATCATCCTATTGATGAATTCAAATACATACATTTTTTATTTCCAAAAGGATATCATTCAACTAATTGTCACGATGAGGTTTTACAAACTCAAGTGTTGAAAAATTAACCCCAAAATCAAGCCGAATGTAAATTACAAGTGCATGATGTTCATGAAAATTCCCGATCATGATGATGGGGAGATAAAGTTGATTAAATTCGGTTGATTTTGTTAAGGGGGAGATAACTTTAAAAGAGTAAAGATATCAAGTCAAGGAGGAGTTAAGGTAAAATTAAAGAAGAAAAGATATATGTATACAAGATTAAGTGGGAGTAAACATTCAGAACACATAAAATGTTTAATTGAAAATTCAAAAGATTCTAAAGATGTGAACAAGATCGAGAGCTACATTCGAGCGGAAGAAAACAGAAGATTCTTCTTGAAGCAAAGTTTGTATGATTATAAGAAAATTCTTTAAAGAGTAAAGATATCAAGTCAATGAGGGAGTTGAGATAAGATTAAAGAAGAAAAGATATCTATTTACAAAATTAAGTTGGTGTAAAGATTCATAGCAGATAAATTGTTTTATTGAAAATTCAAAACGTCCCAAAGATGTGAACAATATCAAGAGCTACATTCAAGTGAGAGAAAATAGAGGATTCTTCCTCAAGCAAAGTTTGTGTGATTAAGAGTTCAAAATATTTTGTTTGAAAGCTCAAGATCAAAAGATGCTGATAATTTTTGTGTATAATGAAAACCGCTACATGCTAAACTGTTCATACAACTAAAGCTTGAAAAGCCTGAGGTTACTAGTCCAAGATAGTTAAAGGACAAAACTACAAAAGTATATTAATCAAAGAGTGTGATTGTTAATGTATACGTATTTAGATTTGTTCTCACCAAAATTTTGAAGAAAAGATTATTCTTAAAAAAATATTAGTTTATTATTCAAAGTGAGAAAACATTCTAAAGACATTGAGAAGACACAAAGATTCAAAAAGAATCTTTTTAGGTCAAGATCCCCAAGCACAACATGATACATAATAGAAATTTTCAAGGTAATTTGATGCCCAGCGGAGTTGCTCTAACTCAGACGGCCTGAGAAGCGCAATACTTGGGTAACAGATCCTTTTGTATTTAATTAATTAGTAAGAATTGTGTGTAAGGATTTAATATCATAGAAAGTCCAAGGACCTACATAGTAATATTTTAAAGACTAAAGATGTAAAAGCTTTCTAGTATAAAAGGTAACATATGACTAAAAGTCAAATTAACAATTGTCATTCTTACATTTGAAGAATATGATATGTGTCTATGCCTAACTATGTGTTTTAGTGTGTGAAACGTGTTCATCATATTTGTACTTAGATCTACCATAGCAATTTATTAGATACTTGAATCTTGGGCCAACGGATATCTTGTAGGTTGTGATGGGGAATCGTAGGGCATATATGGGAGAGGGGTATTTTGCGTACTTTTTATAATAATTATTTCTTAATAATATTTAATTATTTATTAATAAAGAAAATAGATTTAGAGTTAAAAATGAATAAATGAAAAAGGCTGAGGTATTTTTATCTTTTTTTAATGCACGAGGAACCAAGACCGTAAGACATTTGGCCATTTAGGGGCATGCATGTATCTGTTCACTCCACATCTTGTGCCCAAATAGGACACGACACAACCCGTGTCGATATTGACACGAGTTAATCATCACGGACATGCCCTTCTCCTCCTAGGTCTTAACATGGTCTACGTCACTTTGGCACGACCTGTGTCCTTTTCAGTTACGTCTATGTCTGTTCTTGTAATTTAATGTGAACAGCTACCTTTTCAATCACGTCTGTGTCCCTTCTTGTAATTTCATGTGAACAGCTACAAACAGTCTAGAATGTTGCCAAAAATTCATCACAAATATAGATCATCAACAAGCAATAATACCCAAATGTTCTACTAGATGTATAAACACTATTTAACCCAAAATTTATAACATGCAATAAGAATTTAACCATTGGTCTTGCTAATTACCCCTAAGAACTTCAAGAACATAAAGAAGGTGATGAAACTAATCTTTAATGATTCTAAAATCTTGTTAAAATCTCTTAAGGTTGACATGCAATCCTTAAGCACTAAGTGTGTATAGTTATCTCTCTCTCTCTCTCGTTCTCTCTCTAAGGTGGAGAGAATCACCACCACACATAGACCTAACTATGTGTTTAGGTGGAAAATTTTTTGTTTATAGAAACTTTCTTCCAATGGGTACTGTATATCTCTTACCAACTTAAAATGAACTTTTATTAGAAACTTAGATACATGAACTTTTCTTTTTACTAAACTTATAGTTTGACCTAATTGGCCAACTCTCAATATTTCATAACTTTAAAATAATCATATAATAATTTTTAAACTTGGGGTTTTACACAAGCCCAATGACTTTGGTAATCAAAGAAGGTCAAAAACCAATATTCTGAATGTTTAAGGCATGCTCGCATAGTGAGATATATGTCCTCGCGCAACAATAACTCTGCTGGAAATATGGTCTACCGAGCTCGCAGCGGCACGGAGACATGTGCACATTAGAAATGGTTTTGTATGCAACCTAAACGTATCTATTTCAACATCAGAACAATTCCAATCGATTCTAATAGGCGTGTTCATTGAATCGAATTTCGGGTTTCTTGGGTTGTTCAAATTGCGTTTGATAATTTTCAACCTAGATTCGAAAACCTAATCAAATTCAAATTACTACTCATAAAACCGATTTGAATATGCATAGAACCAAAATCATCTAATTGAGTATATTTGTTCAAATTTCAATGTTTAAACAAGATTTTATGAGAAACCTTTACGATGAATCTAATGCTCTAAATATCTAATTAGAGTTTAAACTTCCAAGGAAAATATTTCATGCGTTCTTCATTAGTCTTAAACTATCATATTTCTATTTATTCGAATTTTGAGTCGGGTGATGAATTTTTGTATAGATTTGAAATTCGATTAAAAAACCAACGTAAACTTTTGAATCTAGTCCAAAACCTACTCTAAAATCAAATAAACCAATTCAAGTTGGATTATTCAAATTTGATTCGGTTCGGATTTTGTTTTCTACGAATCTCATCCATTATTGAACACTCCTAAATTCATATGTAACTCATGAAGGTGTCAATAAATGACCAAAGCAACTTATGGCAACACCAATTTCATTTAAGTGGGTGAGTATCCCTAACCTTCAAGATTTTCAATCCAAATTGGTTCTTTGACCCATTACCATGGTATTTGATTTAAGAACCACTTCTAAACTTTCATAATCTGCTATGAATCCCTAAAGTTTCAAACAAGAAAATTTACTTTGTATTAAAATCTTCATTCCTTGAACATGCAACCCTTGTTCTCGGGTTGATGGTTACTATAAACACACACACACACACATATAGAGAGAGAGGGAGGGAGGGAGGGGAGAGGGAGGCTTTAGACCTCTCAATTTTTAATATGTAAGTGTCAAATGAGGGCTTATAATACCCAATTTATATTTTCAGCCCTCCAACTTAGCATTTTAGAAAGATGTAGCCCTTATCTAACTTCACTTGAACTTAAAGTCTCACTAATATTTCCATCTTAAACAATTAATACATAAATTTAGATATGCAATGAACACATATAACATCAAAATTAGTAAAAAAAACTTAATTGAATACATTCACATCTATAAATTCCCAAAGTTTAATATAGAACATTTTAAGTACTATAAATTTCGTTTATACAGGCCTCTTTCTAAACCAATCTCCAAGACCCCCATATTATAGTGGTATTTGATACCTCTTGGATTTATATTCATGATTTATTTGCATAGATGAAATGAAATTCAAATCCTGATTCCCTATTGTTGCAAATTGAACAATAGGGGCACTCTTAAGCCGAGTTTCCATGACAATATAGGTATAAAACACTATGCTTTCACATTTGTTCAAAATAACTTGCTAACAACATGACCTATTCGAACTAACCCTCGTCAGCGCCGACTAGAGACGTAATCTTCCAATGTGTCAAAAATTCCCGTTACCGATAATCCATAACCAATCAAGAGCGACCCCGATCAATATACCACTTTGAAGAAAAAGTACAAGTAAATTTCCTAGTGCGTTTTTTTCCGGACCCTGCAAAATAAGTGTATTTTCACTTGAGTCACAAGTACCTTAACTATCTATAATATATCAACATCTTTAATGATAGTATTTTTATGTTCAAAATTAACTTTTTCATATCTAGAGCCGGAAGGACCTGCCTTTAAATTTTCACGCATAATGTTAAAGTAACATACCTTGTATTCTCTAGGAGCTAATGTCATGACACATACTGTGAGATATCCTGTGCTGAATCCAAGGGCAAACACAAGTGCAATCATCCATCCTTGATCAGTATATTTTGCAGTGAAATAGAATGTTGGAATGAGTAAAAACCGAGATAACACTAAGATCGCAAGGCTTTTTCGTGATTCCAACTTTAGGCATTGGATTAAAGGAACATATCTCGATATTAAGTTTGATACGTTGTAAGTTGTTACAAGAACAAGAGGATACCTGAAAACATCATAAACAACCAACTTAACATACTTTAAAATCAAGGATCACATGTACTGAATCAACTAAGCTAATCAATGAGGTTGAATTACCATGTTCCGAGTTGGTGGGATCCAGTGTTTTCGTATAAAAACCCAGGAAAAATCGATAATGTCACAGCACAAATCAGGAACAAATCCATCGCGTAATCCCAGTTTTGGAGTAGAAGTTGTTTGTTGTTCAAAATCTCTGGATGTTTGACATAACTTTCAGTCTGTAAAGATAGAACAAGCTTTAACTCTCAGATCATTTGAAAATTCTGTTCTAAAAAACTTATAAAACATATTGAAAGAGGGAACTTGTGGGTACTTGTTGATTGAATTCCATTTCGACTCCAACAGCGCTTAGGTCACTAGCAACAGTTTTAGAGCCTTCTCGAGCTGCTTTTGCTCGATAGTATTTCACAATCGGTATGTTGGGGAAGAAGAAGGCATACAGAAATATGCATAAGAACTCGAAAACCATAGAAATGGCAAGAAATACCACTGCATATATGCAAATACAAAAGCATAATGAGAAATGCATACATGCTTGTAAGATATATATCAATTTACGAAATAACTGTAAGTTTGTTGGTTCAAACTCAAAACCAATTGGCTATGAGTAGAGTAGCTCACACTGACCCTTATTAAGCACATTACAATGTCACTTTTCATCCGATATGGGACATTACTCACCACGCCCACTCACATGTGACGTTCTTTTTTTCGCGTTTAACACATGAATACTTATGGGTTACATGGAGTCCATGTAGCTTTTGACCTACCACGGGTAAACCTTGTTCTAAATCATGTAAGTAATAATAGATAGTGATTTTTTTAAGAAGATAGATTTACATGCCCCTTTGCGTAGCCCGTTTTCAACATTCTCAAATGTGGATTTGGTGATTAGCCTTAGAATAGAGGTAAGAGCTCCTGATGCAGCCAAACCAGCCAGAAAAGACTAAGCTCACCAAAAAGTATAAGGAAAAACAAGTCTTGGTTAGTAACATTTCACATTACAAATACTACTACAAAAATTGTCACTTGTTCAATATGACAGTTTGATATTTTATAGCTAACAACTAGAAAGTATACTTTTTATTTTAATGAATTTATAAGTAGAAAAAAAAATAAATACGGAGATAGTTTGCTTTTTCGATGCTACAGTAGTAGAACGTCTTTAAAAGATAAGTTTAGGCGTACGATGGAAATTGAACCCATACACAGTGGATTCACTGCCTTGATGTACTTGACTACATCCGTCAATCTACTATTATCTAGTAATTAGGTCATTAATTATTGATAATATCGAAAGGTAAATAGGAGACATTGATCTAACCTGAATGAGTTCCGGGGACATTAAAGCTAAATCTCCGACCATTCCTCCTTGAACATGAGCATCAGCAACACCAGAAACCGCAACGAGAATGCATGTTCCAATATACTTTCCCAATCCACCGCTTCCTGAAGTTGCTAAGTCTAACTATAAAAATTAAACACATTAGAATTCCACTCTCATATAAGTAAACATATATGAATTCATGATGTCATATACGGACAAAGATCTTTCAAAGTTGTCGAGAAACATTGTCAATCATGTTCTCTTTCAAACACAA
Source organism: Drosophyllum lusitanicum (assembly GCA_032274825.1). Taxonomy (NCBI): domain Eukaryota; kingdom Viridiplantae; phylum Streptophyta; class Magnoliopsida; order Caryophyllales; family Drosophyllaceae; genus Drosophyllum; species Drosophyllum lusitanicum. The sequence goes on from JAUEJL010100527.1 coordinate 9,683, forward strand.
TGCCCGAACCCTTATTTTAAATCAAAAACAGATCTTTTTGTAGGGTTTAACCATATGTTTTGTAAGAAAACACGACTACCCATCTTGAGATGATCGAAAACCGTCATCTATAAGCTTTAAAAAGAACTTTGGAATAATTTTACTAACCACAAATAGGCTGAAATTGCTGACGAAGAATAAGACGTATCCAGTGATGTTACGTTTTCTTGTATCGATTCTTGATTCGTTATATGAAAAAATTGTAATCATAGCTAGGGAAAATGGTAGATAAACTAGGGTGAGTACCCTTGCTGGATGATAATCCTGTAGGAGTGTAGGGTGTAAGAAATAATTGTCAAATTAAATGCCCAAACAAGATTATTAATTAAGTAAATCGTTTATTTTTTTACGGCTCTTAAATCTACCTTAAATTATTCATAACGAGACTCGAACCCGCAATCACCAATTTACGTTCAAATTCCACTTAAATGAAAGATATGCAAGTCTTTTGAGTGTTTAATGACTTAAGGAAGTTAATTCGTATACAATAAAATTTGTCTATACACAACAGATACAAGCATTTAAAAACACATGGTATAAGTTGATAATGCATAAATTGTTATGTCTGTACATTTTTTGTTATACATGACTTGTAAATATTAAATCGCCCAAGTTATGTGTTGTTATTGGCACAGATAATTTCTTCTTGTTAATTACGTCATAAAAACTAAGATATACGTACCGGAAATAATTCATAAAAATAGTCACCTAACGTTGAAATTATATTCCATGACAATAATGTCCCCACTCCAAATATCCAACACATCGCCTTGCTTTTGATCTCCCCTGTATATATACACACATATATATAATAATACATTAAAATAAACACATAAATAAATTAATCTCGTAATAATTCTCATATCATTTTTCCAATACAAAATTAAAATTATAAAGATATAAAAAGCTCATAAACATTTATGTTGTCAACAACACCTATCATAAGTATTGTTACAATTATAACACCACTTGAATCATTAAACAGTGAAAGAACAAATATACCCTTCATTTATGGGAAAATCATTTATGTTGTCAACATCATCTATCATAGGTGTTATGAGTGTAACAACACCTATGATGGGTGCTAACCGACTTTCTTCATTCGGGTTCTCGTCAAGCAAGTGCCAAATGAGCGAAAGAGGACTAACTAGCTATTGACAAGAAATGCAGGCAAGGAAGTAAGTAGAGAGATGAAAAAGACATTTATGGGAGTTCTTGACCGACAGTATAGATGATTTCTCCTAAGTTTATTTGGTTAATCGTTAACCGGTTTCTATTCTTAAGGCTACAAACCCATTACCGATAACCAATCTTTATACTTCTCGTCGTACGGTCCTGTTACAAGCCTAAAGTTTCTAAACGCTCTCTATTTACTTCAACACATAAAGACTTCACACACACACAAATCGTATCAACTAGTAGGTGAAAATTGTAAAATTAAGTACAAACCTCAAGCTTTATTGGAGTTTCACCACTTGAATCAACCATGTCCATGGTTCTTTCTTTCTTTCTTGAGCTAATTGTCTTTGGTTATGCGAGGATGATGAAGACATAATTTATATTATTTACAAAAATAATAATTAATTAAAATAATGTTAATGAAATTAAATAATAAATCATTTATGTGTTATTAAATTTATTTATTGTGATGAGACAAAGATAAAAACAAATGGCTTCATATTAAAATTAACGATGCAATCTGGCCTTGTGATTCATGACTTACTAAGATCCAAAAAATTGATACTTAACTTTTAAATTTAGTGGAAAACAATATTGATGTATATCTATATGCATAATCTTAGTTTAGTAGAGTGTTTAATTCCTGAAAATATATTCAAATTGTTATCTTTTGTTATTATGTATACTGAACTTTCAAAGTTATCTTTTAACGTATTAAAGTTACAAAAATGACCACTTAATGTATTCTACCTAGTAGAGCAAGTTATGTGGTGATGTGACACAGGTTACGCTGACATGGATCTGACGTGGTGGGTGACAAGTGTTTCTTTTTATAAAAATAAAAGATATATAATAATACAAAGAGATCTTCAACTTAATGTACCAGGTCTATCTTCAACGAGTTCTTCAATGATTTCATCAAACCCAAACCAAATCTTGCAGATCTGTTTATGAAACCAGATCTTCAACGTGTCATTAAAGATTCATCGAATGAAGATTTAGGGTTAATCATAGGCGATTTCGTACATTTCACGATCCGGTAAGTTGTGATTTTGATTGTGTTCAAGGTTCTGCAATTTAGGGTTTTCAAACAACAATTTAGGGTTCATCATGGACGATTTTGAGTTTTCGATCTGATAGGTATGTTCGATTTAGAGCTCATAAGACCAGATCTGGTGATTTGTTCATGGTTTCTTTTCCTTCATCATTGATTTTATGTTCGAAGTTCTAGGGTTCTTATAAGAACCAATTATGTGATTTATAGTAGCTTTTTAGAAACGAAATGATCAGGTTTAATTATCGTGATTTCTGATTTTTATGTGTGCGGATTTCAATTATATGATTTTTTATTTTATGGCTTTCGATTTTTCTATGTAGGTTTCGATTCTGTCATCTTTACCTTGTTCTTAATTCACTATTTGAGACCAGTTTCTTGATTTTCAGATATGTTGTTCCGATTGGGTTTGGATCTTGGTTCCTTGGGTTTCCATTTGAGATACTCATTTGTAAATTGGTTTGGATCTTCAATCCTTGGGTTTCGATTTGAACAAGTTCATCTTGTTCAATCTTATTCATCTTAGGGTTCGATTTTAGGGGTCTTGTTCTTCTTGGTTCAATTCCAGATATTCGATTTTAGGGTTCTTGTTCTTTTTTGTTTTTGTTTGGTTTCTTCATATGGGTTTCATCTTCTACAACATCTTCATGTTCTTAGTTTTTTTCTTCAAATAATAAAGAATTACTGATGTGGCTATGAATTAGTGACATACCAATAAAAATAAATAAAAAAAATTAGAGAATTACCAGGTTACCTTATGAATGGGTAACTGGATACATAAAATGGTAACTTTTGGGAGTTCGATACATTAAATAGTAACTTTGAAAGTTTGATACACAATAGCAAAAATTGACAAATTGGATAGATATTTAGGATATGGCCTATCTTTGGATTGAGCCCCAGGCTCGTATTCTTGTATATATTGTGTTGATGTATAATGAAATCTATACGAAGAATTACATCATCTAACATGGTATCAAAGCCTCGCGCTCTTCATCCCTAAACAATTTTTTAACCACCCTTTATCTCTCAAGATTCAAGAACTGCACTCCTTGGTTATCATGGTATCTGACAACTTCCAAGCAAACCACCTACGTAATCATCTTTGGCTCGAGAGATTCCGATGAGACAAACAATTTTTGGCTGCCATCCACCGCCGGTGCTTCCACTGGGTTTTGCAATTTTTCGATCTATGTCATCAAAACTATGTCAATCGGCTGTCCAGTTGTCATCATCTCGCCAACATAGTCAACTTCGTTAGACATCCCCGACTCTACTGTCGGAGTTTCGCCACAAACTGACAGGTCATTAACTATCAAGAAAATAAATACCTTAAAATCACTTATTATCTAGAGCAAGTAAGGATCAAACCCTCGAGGAACTATGGATATCAAATTAGTTCGTAATTGATTAACAAGAAAAATTGAAACTTAACAATTAAAACTAAATAGAATTTTAAAGGAAGTTAAATTATTCTAAAACAAAATTAATAAACTTTTTAAGAACAGAAAAATGAAACCAATTGATTTATAAATAACCTAACTTACGATTAAACTAATTTAATTTAAAAAGATGAAACCTAAAACAAAAGTAATTAATTTTGGACGAGAAAACAAATTTAACAAACGCGATAAGTACCGGTTTCAGTTTCAATTTTTTCTTAATATTACCAAATAAGATTATTTTATTTCATTTAGAATTGTTAGGTTTTATAGACAAAACCGATAATATTATTCTAAAAAACTAAATCTCGACACAAATTGTGTGAGTCAGCACCCATTGTCTATAGCATCACGATAGATGGTTAAGCACGATTAGTTCAACAACTACAAAGTTGTCTTACACCTAACTTTAATGAATAAAAGAGAATGTAATTACGCGTGGAAAACAAATAATAATCATTAAACCCAAATCAACATAAATACATCAAACTCCCCCAAAATTGATCAAATAATAATACAATGTTACATACATCTAGTAAAAGATTAAAACCTAATTCTGATAGTGATCACAAGGAATTTAGCGTGACATATAAAAGAGAAACACAGCAAACCTCATAAAAGAATTCATCTATTTTCTTTTGGGTCTGTTGTTCTTGCGTCACTGGTGCTTCTGATGTGCGTAGCCTCCCTTGAAAGATTGATTCTACCTTTCTCTGTAATTGATGTGTGTCTAGCGATTAATGTCTGCGGTCGTCGGTCTCCTCCCAAAATCTCTTATTTTATTTATAACTAGTCTAGATACTCTTGTATTACACGGATTGGTTATAAATATTTTATCAATCAAAATATTTATAATAAGACACCTTTTAATTGTATTAAAATACCTATATTATAATATAGCCTCACATTTTAATAATACAAAACTTAACATCAAGTGAATTAATTTATAAAATAAACATTTGATCTTACAATATAAATATTTTAAAGTCATAAAAACATGTTACACAAGTATACAATAAACAACTTACGTCAAAACGAGTGAATCTTTTAATGCATACAACCTCCTGCATCAGTTTCATCTATAAAAACAAATTATTATCATTGAATCAAATAATTGTAATCATACTAATAGCTTCTTGAGTATCTTGAAAGAGTATAAAGGCATCTTTTGATCTCTGCAACTTTTGAGCACACCTATTTTCCTCTTTCAAAGTCTTAATTTTTTTGTAAATCATGCCATGTATGTAAACTTTGCCAAAGTCTTTGAGTGGAAACTTCCAAAGTCTACAAGTTTCAGATCACAGTTACAGTATTGTCATAATAACAGTGTAGTAGCAACATAATACAAACTCTACATCAGTAAATACCCAACATCAATAACATAGAGAGGCTTTCAAGATTACATAAAATTTGGTGCTTGTTGAGGTACAAAACTAATACTGGTACAACACCAATTCCTTATTTTCGGTCAACACGAGAAACACGACATTGTTAGTTTCATATGAATTGCGTCGCAAAAACGAAAAAGTGGTTTGGTTGATACACTTGTTTCAAGATTTAAACGATTGCAGTATGCACAAGGATGCAAAGACATTTGGTTTGTTTATACTATTATAATACATATAGCACTCTATCTCCTACTTTAATTACTTGAACCCTTTAAAATTTCAATTAGAAATTACTAATATATGTCTCAAATAACCTCTATATCTCTCTCCTACATTACACACCTACCAATAAACACACTTTTTTATAACTACACATTTCCCTACCCACAAAAAATGAAAATGTTTGTTGTGTTGTTTTTTAAAAATGAAGAAGAGTTGGTGGAAAAAAATAGAAATAAAATAAAACGACATGTTACCGGGTAGAAACTATTTGCCGAACGTGAGACCTTCATTGACATCATACAAGAACTGACCTTAAAAACAAGATAGCAAATACTATATCCGTATATATATTCTATAAAACAGCATGATATCGAGTAGAAATTATTTACCGCCGCAACTGTATAAGGTGTTGTGTTTCTTGAGCGATCAGACATGCAACCAAGTTTGGATGGACTTGAGTAATATTGTCACATAAACAAGTATGTGGACCGATATACTTTGTGAATTCAAAATATCCACTTTGTTTGTGTTTGTATGCATGAAGTTGCCATTTGCAGCAAGATTGTTTCAACTTGCATCTAATTCTTCAAATGGTTCGACTTGTTTCAACAACCTCAAACTATCTGTGTCTTAGTGTAAAGCTTTATAGCTTTAATAAGCTCTTCTTTGTCAATAAAAGAATCTTTTCCAACTCTCAAGTTCAATAATGTATACTTTGAGAATTCCAAGTTAATAGCTTTAATACCTTCCAATTGCCCATCCAAAGTAGTGAAATTAGAAGATCCTTAAAGTTTCTTGAGTGTGATTATCAGTTTCATCTTCATCAAGAATTCCATCATCTTCTACCATGTCTTATGCATCAAATTCATTGTCCAAGTTGAACTATTATCCATTGCATTGTTCACCACAGCTATTTTGGAGATGATGCTAAAGTTTTCTTTACGAACAATTGTTCGTAAGACAGCGATATTAGCATGACTCATAGTAGGTAATAACTCATTAATCTTCTCTTCAAACAAAACTGATTCTTGGATGGGGCTTTGAAAAGAAATTGTGTGAAAATGTATAACAAAAAGATAACAAAGTACAGACTATTTAATAGGGGAGATGATTTGTACACAGCATTTCTTTGTCATACACAATAAAAAGTGTATGTTTGAGCCATAATACCCTTGAATATATGGTTGAGAAAAATAGTTGGTGAGTTTGAGGGGTAAAAGAGTCATGATTGTTGTGTGTGGCAAAAAATGTTGTGTACAAATTATCTCCTATTTAATAGCCTTTACTCTTAATGAATTGAAGTTTTTAGTCACATGTGGAAATTTTATTTACCGTGTATTAAATATGTGTGTGATACATAAGTTGGTTTAAAAAGTAATTAATATTAAACTATAATAAAAAATTATTAAATAATTATAAAACGTAAAAAAATGAGAATTTAAAAAATGGCAACAAACAGTTTAAACACCCGGACCAGCGATGAAAGCATCGACGCGAGGGGGAAGACGGACATGACGGTAGAAACGTGATAATGATATGGAAAGACGTGATTGTATTTTCTTATACAAGTCATCAATCATTATTGTTACAATTATGTACAATAAAGTCAAGTCTTTATTGGTTATAATTAAAAGAAATTTAAAATGATTATAAAATATTATAAAATGATAAAACTACGAATTTGGTTAAATATAATATTTTGAAATGTTAAATGGTAAATATAATATTTGTAAATTAAGGTAGGAAAAAGAATATAATATTTGATATATAAAATTATCTTTAATCATTTCAATTCAAATTAAATTCAGAATTGAATCCAATTTTGATATAAAAAAAAGTTTTTGGATTTCACAACTTTTACTAAAATAGATCGTTTAGATTTGATTATTAAAACTTTTATCTAACTCAAAAGTTTAGGTTGTCTAATAGATTTTATTCATGTTAGTCTTTTATTAATATGAGAAGATTTTAAATTTTGAAAAAGAAATTACATTGACTATTAAAAAATAAGAGTTGTTTTCTAAAGCAATATACAATCATATGTGATTTGTAAAAGTATCACATGTGAATTACGAAAATATCACTCTGCCCAAATTTTTAAAAAGCAATTTGGACCATTGATATTATTATTCCAAATGCTAAAATTAGTCTCTTATAACTATAAGTTAAGTATGGACTATATTAAACATTCCTCTAAAAACTAAATTATGTAGTTTAGTTATATTTTTATAAAGTAATAAGGAAAAAATAGAAAGACCCAAAATTAAGGTATTAGAAGGGCCGGGTTTTGAAAAGAAACTGCGAAAATGATATAGTAACGAGAAGAACAAAATATAAGATTTTGAAGAAAAGGTTTCATTGACTATAAAAAAATGTATGTAATAATATATATTTTCTGAATGAAAAACACGCACCCACGTAATCTGTACATTATGTCTACGACGAGACTTAACGTATAACGTCATAGAGAAATAAACACCTTAATCACCATTTAATATCGCTATGATAAAAGCCCTTTGATACATAATTATATTTATGTTAAGGTATCGGAGAGATTGGGTTTTGAAAAGGAACTTTGTGAATGAGATAACAAAGTACAGAGTATCAGATAAATGTCTTATGTTTTATTCTATTTTTACAAGAGAAGTCTAAAAAAAACATGTGAATGATAAATGGTGTTTAATAACTTCAAAATATAAGATAAGATAATATACTCGAAACAATTGTCATTTATCATAAACAAGTAGTCTTCTTTAAAAGCGTCGACCCATCCATAGAAATTATCGGAAAATAAGGTCTTGTTCTAAAAAAAAGAGAGTAAACAAACAAGGCTTGTGTAAACCAAAAAAACTTCAACCAAATTGCATAATTTTGTTCATAGACTCCACATTCATGCAGCATGTGGAGGGATGATGAATATTTTTATTGAACTACAACATTTATGTCACACAGTGGTTGAATTGGCTATCAACATTATAGTGTCCTTCCATAAAGAATGTAACATTCATTCTTTTCTTTATCTTATACCTCCTACCTATATTGCCCTTCCAAAAAAACGAAACAATACATAACGCTAAAAACAAAACAAAATTTCCTGTTCAAAAATTGTATAAAACGTAGTCGTTTACAAAACTTTTTGCAGTCATGACGAAATGGACCTTTTATGGCGCCATCAAGCTTTCGATTGTGTAGGTTAGTGACTTTGCCCAGTCTTCTTTGAGCAACAATGTTTGAAGTGTGTGCATTACATCGTAATCCGGGTCAAGCTTCCGTTGCCAGCCCTGCAGACATATGCACCAAAACTATTTTACCATGAAACAAAATTTTCTATCTATCATAATGATGTGTGATTTATGAAAAGATTATATATATATATATATATATACTGGTGTCCGTCAAAGGATTCGGTATTCGGAGGTAGGGGATGACCATAAATGACTACAAGGAACCAAAGATTATCTATTCTTAAACAACCTATATTCTCCACACTTAATCAGCAATATATATTCACTCTTACTGTTTTTTCTTTATGAAAAGGGACCAAGGTGAATTTGTTCGTCAATATGGCGATTTTTCATTACTTGCAACTATTGTTGTAATTTTAGAGTTGAAGTAGCATTTTGCCTCCAAAAATAGTTTAAAATTTTGAAAAATTACCTCAAGAACCAGAGTTGTAACCATGACAGTGCAGACATTGCCATCCACATTGACTCTATGCCGCCTCACTTGTTCTAGCACTTGGTGCATGCAATCAGCAGGATGGACAATATCACCCTCTGGACTACCCCAAAAATCAAAAGACTCTGTAACTTCCTGTTAAACACCCAAATATACACACAAAAAACACATTTAGATATACAAAATAATAATAATAATAATAGTTAGTATCATAATAAATGTAATAATAACAATAACAATAATAATGTGAAGTTGATTTATACCTATTCATCTTATGCCAACAAATACCAAGAATAAAAGAAAAACAAAGGTACACAAGGCATCTTTATTCTTTAGCATCTAATTAAAGTGAAAACACAAAGTTACAACTTTATCTTAAATAATATAACCTTCTACAGGATGAAAACACAAAGTAACATTTTTATAGTGCTTTAATACCCTGACGTCTTTTGTATTATTAAACACCTAAGTAAATTGAAACGCGATGCATCAATTTACCAGTTTTGCATTACGTATTTACGTTAGATACATAGTTCACCAACGATGTTTTTCTCATTCACAAAATTGCTAGAATAGAAAGACAGCATGGAACATCAAAAATTAGGTCAGACGAAGATGATAACATAGATATTTGACCTAGTTTAAGTTAAGTGCATTTATGTTATACTGCTTAAAAAAACATTTATGTTATATAATTATATTTCTGTTTTACTAGAAATATAATAATTACATAACAAAAATAAAAATAGTAATAATGACAATAATAATAAGAAACATAATAATGACAACAAAATAAATAAATAAAAGAAAATTGGAAAAAAAAGAAATGAAATATATAATAACCATATAATTTTTCTAAAAGGGATTTCCCGCTTTAGCATGTTCCCCGAGGGAAGTCGAGCAATGCTCTAATGTACGCGATCTAACCATTTTTGTGGCCGTTCCCTATACTCCGTCATCCAAGATGTTTGCACCCTGGTCTCTTCTAATACTTTCCACGCATCCTAATTCCTACCACTAGGCCATCTTGAATGACGCCAGGAGATCTTTAGGAAAGCAGTGTCTCTACACTGCTAGAGGTACGACAGGTCAACAGTCTTCATCATACCTTCCGCATACCCCACTTAGGTGGAATTGAGTATGAATGTTTTAGTGACTAATTATATTTCTGTTTTATTCCTAAATCATCTAAGCAAATAGCCAAGTCAAATAATTAAATACCAAAGAGGCACATCTTTCTGCTTCATTTTTAATTAGTCCAAGTTATATAATTAACAACAAAGATCATCAAGCAATTAGCAACTGCATATGATACCGATTCTTAATAAAAGAAGTTTTTTATATGTGATTAGATAAGACCAAAAAAAGGTAAAGGGATCAAATCATATCATAAAAGAATATATAAGGAACTAAACCAACAAAAAGGTAGAAGTTAGTTGGTTTAAACTAAAGTGATAACATGAACCCAGAAGGTTAAAGGACTAAACCACTAATAAAAAAGTTAAGATTATAAACCAATAAAATGGTAAAAGTTGGTTCGTGTAAACAACATTAAGCATGAATATAAAATTACTATTATACACGCACACGAACACACAAAAGCTATTACATGTTAACAAATTTCTTGCATTCCTTCACACTTTGGTGCCAATGGGGGGGAAGTGTTACTTAGGAAGCACCAAATATGGGCAGCCGGTTATCAGGGTTGGAAAAGATTTCTCTTATTCGAGTGATAAATAGAGACATGGACTTAAAGAACAAATTCCGCATACCAAATACATTCAAATATGAATTACTGCAATCAGACATATCCTATTTTGTATATTTCTTTTAAGCCATAGCAAGCCTTTAAGAATCATTAAAAAAGCTTCGTAAGACATTGTTAAAGATGAATGTGAAACAAAAACAAAAAAAAAACAAATTACCTTGATAAAGGCTTGAGGATTAGGACAATTCTGTTGCTTTGATAGCCTCAATGTACATTCTGCTGCGGTACGTCCATCTCTACGAGCAACAGCCTTAAAAAATTCCAATAAATTCACTCTATCACTCTTTGAAAGTTCGGCAGTCATGCCTACATCAAGGAATATGACATGAGGCTTCGATTTGAAGATCGTTTTACGGGGTGATTTGCTCCGGACAAGTATATTTCCAGGATGCATGTCCGCATGAATGAAGTTGTCAACCTGGATACATAGAAATATATTATTTAATATAGTAAATAATACTTTATGCCTTTCCCTAAAAAAAAGCTAAATGACAACAGCAAGCTAATTGAATAGTATAAACTTGAAGTTATCATTATATCACAGGTTATAAGTACATAGTAGCAAATCAAACATGCAAAAAGGATATGGTAGATCTCATTATTATGGAATTGAGTAATTATCTAGTCATTATACTTGCCCTTTCAAAACAAACCACTGATCCTGGATAAAAAAGAAGCCGCCACTTTACAAGTAATTTTGGGCAAAAATATCAATAATTTTTATTTTTTATTTTTTATTTTTTATTTTTTGTGATCACATTGACACAATTTATCCATAATCACTCAATCTTGTAACCTGTAACTTATTTTCACATCTAACATGGTTAAATTAATAGCGAATAGCCAAGCACCATTGTGATCACTCTGATGAAAACATAATCGAATACGAAACTTATGTTTATTAAGGAGTGTTAGACATTTCGAATCATCATACACTGTACTTTGTTGTAGAAAAGACATCATTCATGTAAGAAAGCATAAAGAGACACCAGATCTTCTAAAAATGGGTTGTTATGTATTAATAGACACCAAAGTTTCATGTTCTTACAAACGTCGTTGTGCTTGTGCATTTTCTCAAGAAGAATGGATTATATACAACAAAAGCAAGGTACGATGATCAAAAAGGCTCATTCCTCGTCAAATTTGGAAACTACCACACGAATTAATAAGGTGAATTTGAAGTATTAAGGGGAATGAAAATCTTACCAACAGCATTTTTAAAAGTGCATGAGTCCCAATGTGTGCAAGAGAACTCTTAAGTCGAAAATGTCCTTCGAGTTCATCAACATAACGTGACACACTTTCTCCTTGTTCAAAAGTTTCTACCAAAACCGCAGGATGAACAAGCGGATAAACAGGCTTAGGAAATGATACGTCTCTCCAACTACGAAAATTATATATAAATCTACTCAAATGAGCAGCTTCCCGAGCAAGATCAACTTGGGACATCATAAAAACAGCGAATTGTTGAACACTTTCATCTAATCTCAACCAATTAAGTGTAGGAATGAACTTAGACATCTTCGCAACAACGTTAATTATCTCGAAATCTCGTCTAATCGATTCACCAACCCCTGGATGTCTAACTTTAACTGCAACTAATAAAGGTTTGTTTCTCTTGCCATGATATCTATACTTCAGAGAAGCCCGATGTATTTGAGCAATGCTTCCTGATGCTACAGGGACCTCCTCAAAATCATCGAAAATTTCGTTAATTTTACGACCAAAAGCTTTTTCAACTGTTTTTTTGGTGTAAGCAAAGGTATGTTCAGGGGCCTTGCTATGAAGCTTAGAGAGCTCTGTGCACAAATCGGTAGGAAAAAGATCGGGCCGTGTGGCTGCCCATTGACCCCATTTTATAAATGCGGGACCTGCAATTTCCAAAGTACGACGTACAAGTTGAAGCCATGTTTGTCTACCCGAGGTCCCGAAATACTCGGCAAATGGAGCCATTGCCATACTCGGTGAAAACAAAATCGCCAAATACATAGCTCTGAATAGCAATATTAAACCTTCAAATACTGAAAGTAACGATGAAACAAATAACGCGTGCCCATTTTCAGCACGCATGTAAAGAGTATTTCTTGGCTGAGGATAATCAAAGTTTGACTTCGAGTTTAACCCTGCATCTGCTAGCACCATATTGCCACATGTGAAGGCAAATATACCAGGAAGAATGACATATGAGCGACTCAATGCTAAACTAAATGCTTGAGCGATCCTGTTTATGCCAGAAACTTTCCCATTTCGATCCAAACTCGTGGACAGCATCTTCCAAGCATTTTGAGCGTGATGTGTTATTGTGTTATTGACTGAATAAACAGCATAGTTTCTTGAGACAGTATTCTTTCTAAAAGAAATCTTGGACTTACATGCCAAAACGGAAGCAAACCCTCGATTAGAAGATATGTTTTGAGTGTACATCCTGTATTTGAAGTTGTAAAAACCAGATCTAAGGATTGACCCATGATTCCCATCTTCCGAACGAACTCCCCAGTTGCTTGTTCGTATCAATTGCGCTGTTCTTTTAATATTTCTGATCACCAAGAACCTATATTTACAATAAGTGAGTTGATTTTGAAAGAAAACCATGTATACAATACAACAAAAGATTATGGATTCGAGAATCATTCCTCCAATCTAGTATATCTTAATTCTATATCTAAGACATTTCGCATCTTGCCAGACTAACCAGAAACAGAAATTTTCCTCGCAATTTGATGTCTAGAAATTAAAATGCCAATGAAATAGGCTGAGTTATATACAAGCACAGCAATGCATTAACAGAATCTATCCTACTGATGTGAAAATATAACGAGTAAAAAAACAGAACTAAGTAAAATAAATAGAAATCTTAAAATGGTGGTCCTTGCTACTCCTACAAGAAATTGAAAGAAAAACTCAAAAATACGACACAAATTTATAAAATTAAACCTCATTCTGCTTTTAATCTTAGTTTACCACTTTACCTGCATATACTATAACTACGTAGATAGACCCTATGAAGCTTTATACCTTCTGACAAAATAAATAAAAACAATGTTCTCTCGTAGTTCCCTAGCTTAGTCTACATAAATACAAGTTAGAATGTCATAACACTAAACAGAATTACCAGAACGAAAAGCCATATAATGAAATCATAAGTTTTTTAGATAGTTACTACTTCTTTAACCATCATAACTATGAATCTTGTGAAATTGCCACAAAAAAATAACACTGTAGGTTGCAAGAAATGAGCGTGTTTTAACATAATATGCAGATCGAAATGGCAAAAAGAACCAATTAAAGTTGCCAAATTATGTACTGGTTCGCCCAGCACTTGTAAATGATTGTGTTGATCTGTATTCTCCCAAAAAAAGGGTTTCGGCTGACGAAAAGCGAAGTAGGATGGTTAGGGATTGAGTCTAATTTGTGTAACAGATAAATCTAATTGTACATACACATGAAATTTCACGAGTAATTTCATTCATGAAACAAATAGCATAAACCGAAACCCTAACAAATTGCAAGCATAAAACAAAATCGAAATAGAAAAGATTTAGAACCTTGACATAGCGAGAATCGATAGGTGTTAGGTCAGGGATTGAATCTAATTTGTGTAAGATCAGAATCGCGAGCATTTTCTACAAATATAAACCGTGATTCCACCGCTACGGATCATCAGAATGAAGAATCAATTCAAGATTTGATCGCCACCGTATTTGATCGTCGCCGTGAAATCGCGATTCCGGTAGAAAACTATGGCGGCGATAGAGAGAATGGGAGAGGGTTGGAAGGTGAGCTTTTGGAGACCTTTTCCTTTCTTTGTAATGGAGACACGCTCTCCCCAAATCATGGAAGGGGTTGTTTGTAGAGAAAATCTCGTGGAGAACAATGCATCTACGTGTACATATGTTAGGCATCAACGTACAAACAGTTAATGCATGCAGTTGGTTTTTTATTTTTTTTTATTTTTTAAATGTTCAAGAAAATGAAAATAATTAAAATGAAATAAATAAAGTTATGTTTTAATATAATACTGGTTTAACATCTCGTGTATATATGCAGAGATGATTAAAATAATTTTAAATATTTATAGTTTTGAAGAGTAATAACATGTATTAAAAATTAATTAAACTAGGTGGGGTTGAAGCATCTCATGCGTTTGATAGGTGTCGTTGTGTTGGTTCGAGTGGATCAAAAGATTGAATTATTTTAAAAGTTTTAATATTTGTTTGGCGTGTATTATAAATTGACGAAAAGTGATATCACCTCTTCTTATAGTGGAAATAATAGGTGCAATTAACAACATCTACGTTATGTGTTATTACACTCACATACCACTTTTTAGTGTTTTAATTAGGGCTGTTCACGGGGTGGGGCGGGGAGGGTAGTGGATTTTTTGTAAACCGCCACTGCAGGGCGGGTACCTAGTTTTAGGAACTGAAACCGAACCGCCAACAGCGGGTACCCGATAAAAGGCGGGTATCCACGGTTCGGGTCACGGTTACCCTAAAATTGAGCTTCTTTTCATTTTTGTAGTTTTCAACAAGTTCATATTCATAATAAATTAACAAACAATAGTAGAAACAAGTCTACAATAATGAATAAATCACTAGCAAAAATTGAACAAATCTTCTATTAGAGTCTCGTAGAAACAAAAAACCGATAGGATTAAAGTTGGCACTGTTGATTGATTTCAATGTCTCCATGTTGAACTCTCGATCATTGCAAGCTTGCAAACTCTCGATGTCGAAGCTCAAAAAAAGAATTAGGAGAGACGGTGGGTGTAACATCCTGATTTTGGGCCTAGTAGTGGCATAAGCTTTGGTAAGTTTACACTAGATAATATTTTGATTAAGTGTTTAATTATCTATTGATTGGATTTACTTAAAGTAATTAAGTAAAGTGATATATATTTTTATGTATACGTATGCATGTTTGTAGATATTTATATATGGTTTAGGTGACTAAGCATGGGTAAATGCTTTAATTACACCTCATGCTTTGATATATATGAAATTGCATACGAGGGTTTATATTGGATAATCATTAGATTCACCACCTCACTTTGAAGTTTGCTGGTGTGTTTGTATGTGTTTTAAGAGAGAAAGCTAAGAACTCTAGTTAAACTTGAAATTTGAAAGAGAAGATTTGGTGTTTGATAATTCAAACTGAAGGTAAGATTATGTTT
>JAUEJL010100528.1:0-13292 GCA_032274825.1 Drosophyllum lusitanicum
AATCTTGGTCACAATCATATTCTTTAAACCATCATGCCTCATACATATCTAATGCCAACCAATAATTCCATAAATATTAAGTAATGATTAATGGTTAAGTCGGTACTCACCTGAGTCCAAGATGCTTGTATTAAACTTCTAACGATGCCTTTAGTCCGTATATTAACCTATAGTAACAGCCCAAGCATCAACACACAAAAAACAATAAAACTGAATATTGAGCGCTTGGACGTGTCTCGTCTAAGACACTGACGCGTCTCGTCCAAGACACTGATGCGTCTCGTCCGAAGAACAACCCCAAAAAACACAGCCGAGTCTGCACTACCAAAATCGACCCAATTCAATCCCAAACTATTTCTACCCAATTTCTAGTGTTCGTATACATCATAAAACATTAATACAAGTCTACTAACAACCTACTAACTCATTTTAAACAACCAATTCATGTATTAGGTTAGATTTTCCCACTTTGACCCATTTAAACCATTTCATCAATTTCAACTAAATTATTCATTTTAATCACTTGTTTTAGCTTAATTCAACACTTAAGAGTTGTAGGAACTTATTAAAACCTCAAAAACCATTTCTCGGTTTCAATTTCGAGTTTGACCCATTAGACCTACTAAATCCTTCAAGAACAAGAAGAGAATAAAAGATGAATACTTACAAGTGAAGAAGAAGGTTACTTGAATTCACAAGGGGCTTAATTTCATATTATGAAGAAGGTTTGATGAGATCTCCTTTGCAAGATTTCTTCTAGACAAGAATAGAAAGAGTATGAAGTTGTGTGTATGTGAAATGAGCAAGGGAAAATAAGGAGAAGAGGTTGCTGCGTCATATGTACAATTATCTCAAATGCGGGTATCCCGCTTCCCTAACCGACTTACAACTAAACCAAATGGTACCTCTACAAGAAAGTGCAAAGTTGAAGATGATCAAATCCTACCTCTACAAGAATTAAAAGTTGATTAAGCTAAACGTATTGTAGAGGAACCCGTTGAAATTCTAAACACCAAAACCAAAAAGCTGCATAAGAAGATAATTAAGTTGGTTTTAGTGAAATGGAAGCGCAACTTGGGTTCTAACTTGACTTGGGAAATGGAGGATGAAATGAAGGCTTGATACCCTTACTTGTTCACAGCAAACAGATTTCGAGAACGGAATCCTCTTAAGGGGTAGATTTGTGACACCCTCAAATCGAGCCTAGTCGTGCGTGAATTCGGTACGTAGTTATTTTAAATAATTAATTAAAAATATTCTAATTATTAATCTATATTATGAGTTTTAGTTGTGAAATTGATATATAAAAATGATAATAAAATATTAAACGGTTTTAAATAATTATTCCAAAAATATCCCCGTTAGTTGAAACGGGTAAACGAGTATTAATGATCCATTAATTTGCGAGGCTTGATTTTTCCGAAATAACCCTCATTAATGCGTCATTAATGATCCATTAATGAAGTATTAATGAGCTGCCAAAAAATCTTAGCCATTGATTAAATTTAATCAAGGGCTAAGATTGGTTCTCGTACGAAAAACAGTTCTCGTTTGAACCCTCCCCTATATGTGTGTGTGTGTGTGTGTGGGGTTTGTAATACAATGGCTCCTTCTCAAAGCCTTTCTTTGAAATAATATCTTCGTTGCCTTAAAAGAAATTAAGACAACTAACATAGAAGATGATGGAGTCAAACCGTGTCTGTAAAGATGATTTTCCAAAAATTCAACGACTCCTTTGGTTAAAAAATAGAAGTAACTTTTTTTTAATATCTTGGAATGATTAATGGGTAGAAAAACCAGCTTGTTTAATGGACTGCGTGGTTACTTTGCTGGTATCTTTGCTTCCATATTTCTTTTTCCCTTTGGTTGTAGCTTGCCTCCTTCTCGAAGCCATTCTTTGAAATACAAGCTTCGTTGCCTTTCCAAATAAAATGTGCAACTAAAACTACAATTATTTAGTTGCTATATGTCAACCACTTTAATTTAACTATATCCTTTATAAAATATTCAGGATTTTCTTATACAAATACATTAATACTTTAAACTTTGAAATATATATATTGTAGCAAAATAGTATATTCAATCGACCCCATTGACATATTTAATCTTTCAAGCTTTTATAGATAATACCTTTTTAAGTTTTAACCAACTTGTATAAATATTATAAGAGAATAAAATGTATTTATATCAAGTGGGTCGGTTTCGTTAAATCATGGTTAACCATAACCGAACTGATATGATCGGTTAATTAAAACTTATTAATTGAATCGTCAGTTTTACTATAATTTCGGTTAAAATGATTTGGTTTTGTCGGTTAATTTGATTATGGATTGGTTAGTATCTATTTATCATTTTTAAGTAAAATAAATAAATTAGTAAATATTTAATTATTAAATAAGAAAAAGGTGGCACCGAAATTTGGGTTGAAAAGGCAGATGAGATGATTTGGTGGGTGACGGTGGTCAATAGGAAAGGAAGGAGAGGAGTGTGGTCCGCGTAGTCTCCGGCTAGCTGTCCGGCCACGGATTGAGATTGCACCAACATTCACCTTTTTCTCAACACCCCATTTTCATTTTCATTTTGACGGACCCCACCACCACCTCTATTCTTAAACATCTACCACTTTTCTATTTTGCTAAAATTTTAAAATACTAATCTATTAAAAAATGTTTATATTCGGTATGTATACACATATATACATATAAGCGTTTAAACAAAAACTGTTTTTCATACGAAAATTGTGAAAATCAATCTTAGCCCTTGATTAAAATTAATGAGGGATAAAATTAATCAATGGTTAAAAAAATTTGAAGGCTCATTAACGAAGGTATTTTAGAAAAATCAAGACATGCTTATTAATAACGGTCCACACTGACGTAATTCATGGTTGGGTAAATATACAAATAACCAAAATACCTTTGTTAAAGTATTAATGAGTTATTAATAATATTACTAACATTTTTCGTACGAATAACAGTTCTCAATTAAACTTTTTTAATATATATATATATATATATATATTATATTAGAATTTTAAGTGTAAAATGACATTTGTATATGCCTCATTGCCTCCTAAGTATCTTAATTGATGTTTGTTGAAAAACACCATGTGATATTAACTTTCGTAGCTGATTAATAATTACCAAATGTTCATTAGAAATAATTACAAGGGTTTGATATTTACCTAAATATATTTAGTGTTAAATTAGGCTCAAGTGCCTGTTCGTCCATCTTCATTCCAAAGGCGAGCATATCCATTGAGTGACTGTAACTGCTATCGTTTACAGTTAATAGTTCTTAACTAACCCTCTCTCTTAGAGGCGTCAGTCCTATCTTATTGCCTTATTTGCACTGGCGTAAGGAGGTTCAGTCAAGTATAGTATAGTGCTACTATTAACAATGTTTTAGGTGGAGAAGAGTACTCGCTCCACCGTACTTTGGGATCTATGAGACAAATCGGTGCCCACGTGAACATCATTCCCCTTATTCATGCCGCTAAGATATACCACATTTTGTGTCTCCAAACTTTTATTATCCATTTTCACCACACTTGGTTTATATCTTCTATATGTTTTTAATCTCTTATCATATACGATTCCACACAATCTCAATATGTACCAAATTCACCATATACTGTGAAAAACCAGTAACCAAGCAGTAATAAATCATGAGTTATGGTTTCACAAACGCTGCATTTCACCCATTACACCTCAATATCCACCACATTCTCAATACCACGTCTTTTAACCCACTCAATTTCCTTCACAACTATCCTACAACGAATTTACATTCCTACCAAAAAACTCAACACTTCCATCAGCCAATAAAACTTCATCCAAATTTACAATAATTTGATAACTCAGCGACGAAGTGGTTATTTTAATTTATGAAAAGAAAGAAAACAGTATTATATTTTTGAAACATTTAAAAGTAATATAATATGTGTTGTTATCTTAACTAAATAACATGTAGTGTATTGTTACGCCCTCCTAAAAGGTCTCATAATAATTGTCTTAACAACAAGATGATGACAAATGATAAATTTAACAAAGAAATATAAAAGATAAATATTATCATTTTATGATTAAGGAAAAAGAACTTATTAGAAAATAAATCATTTATATAATTTTTTTTAATGTAAATAAAAGACTAACATTCATCAATTTCTTTAAAAGATCTTAACCTTTAATTTAGTTATTAAATCGTAACCATTCATATTTATCAAAATTGAAATTCAACTTTGACTTTAAATGGTTAAATTTGAAACTCAATTTAATTTATGTTAAATTATTTCTCTAATTTAAATACTAATTTTTAAGAATTCAACTTTAGATAATTAAGACAAAGTCTTTTATACATCGATGTAGATAAGTTTTATCAATAGATAAGTTTATGAGCTTAAAACAAAATTATATTTAGTTAATTAAACGTATTATTTTAATCATCAACTTCTGAAATACTGTTTTATTTCAATAATATTTAAAATTAAAAAAAATGAAAAGTTGGATAAAACAAAGTCTTGTATACGTCGATGATTAAAAACAAATGCATGTACTTTAAAGAGTAAATTTAAGAAGCTACCGTAGAAGAATGTTCAATATAGTTTATACTTAATTCATAATTCTAAGGGACTAATTTTAGCCTTTAATTCAATGAAATCAATGGTCCCGATTGGATTATAAAATTTTGGGCGCAGTGATATTTTTGTAATTTACATGTGATGCTTTTATAAATCATATGTGATGCTTTTATAAATCACATGTGATTGTATACTGAATTACCTGTGATTGAATATTAAAACTTTAGGTCTATGTTTTTTACATAAACTTTACTAAACACAAGTCAGCTATTATAATATGCCTAAAATACAAGAAATAATAAATTGTATATTATTATTATTATTAATTGATTATCAATATCCCTTTATAAAATCTTTTATCCTTTTCTTTTAATACTAATAAAACTAACTTTTATCAATTTAATTATAACTTTCATTTAGTCAAAATATAATTAATCCTAACAATTTATTTTGTCAAAATTGAAACTTAGTTATGACTTTAAATGGTCAAAATTCAAACTCACGTTTGACTTCAAATTAATTTAATGTCTAATTCTTTTCACTATATTAATTTAGAAATAAATCTATTAAATTTTACGCTACATCAATAATAAAAATATTATACATTCAAATTCCTTAATTATCTTTATCTATGATTAATATATATTACAAATATTATCATAATTAAATTTTACATCTTCTATAAAGTTGTTATCATTGGACCAAAATAGAGGAAAGTTAATATAAATTTTTTAACTTCTACGATGCAAACATATATTTAGCTAAGTAAATATAAAATACAAAGTAATACTTTTAAATAATTGATTATGATTATTCGTGTATTTGTACGGTTATATAAACTAGTCTTTAATACAAAGTAATACTTTTAAAACATCATTAAACTACATCATTACAAGAATATAATAAGAGAATACATTATTCTTAACCTTTAATATAACATTTCAATTTATTTCAAACATTTACTGATCCGCCAATAAATCAATAAATGTAAAAACATGTTTGAAGAAAGTCAAAATCTTAATCTTAATTATGAAAATTAATTATAGAATTTAATTTTATTATGTTCACACATAGAATAAACAACATAAAAGGAACCAGAAGAAACGCTATATATATAATTATATATATGTATATATATATATATATAAGTTTATTTATTTTATCTCTCTCACACACATACTATCATCATTCTGTTCCTCTCTAGAACCCAAACAACCATATGCTTTGCTTCTTCACTGTCTCTGGTTCTTGAAATTCGAGGGAGACATAGAATAATGGGAATTTAGTAGGAAAAAGAACGTAATCACACTCTGTGTTCGTCAATTCTTGGGAACTACAATCAGAAACACCATCATCACCCTCTTTAATCGATCAAATTTCAAGAAAAACCTCGAATTTACAGAGCTCTACGTGTATATGTAATGGCGAAAAGCGGGGTTCTTGAAAGAAATCCGACCGCCGCAGTGGCGGCGGCGACGGCGGAAAACTTGAAAAAGGAATTACATAGACTCGTTAAAGCGATTGTTGAAGATTCATCATCAGATGAAGAAATCGGATTTACAGAGTGTGTTGACAGAGCAACGCAGACTTTGCAAGCTTTGAAGGATTTGAAAGAGGGAAGAAAACATAGCTCGTATTCTTTAATGAAACTCGATAATCGTTACAATAACAATAAGACGACATCGAGTTTGGATTCTTGCCCTCAAGAATTTAAGTGCCCTCTTTCGAAAGAAATTATGAGAGACCCTGTTATCATTTCTTCTGGAAAAGTAATTTCTCTGCTCAATTCTTTATTTTATTTTGTGGGTTTTGTTTCTTAATTCGTTGCTCATGTTTGTGTTCATTTAAGAATTGCCTTAGATGTTGAATTGAATCTGAAAGACCGAAACCAATCCTTACACATTTACTGTTCATGTTTATCGAAATTAATTCAGTTGGTTGATTCACGGGAGGATTTTTTCTTATTACTCAACTGCATGTCTTTAATTTTCACTATTTTACGCGTTTTCGAGAAATTACTCCTTCCAATTGCAAATTGATTTTGAATTCAGCCAATTGGGTTAATGTCGGATCAAGTTTTCGTGTTTGATATTGTGAAATTCGGTTTCTTGATTCTTGTTTTGCGTAATGCTGATAAATTTCGTGATAATTTGCAGACATATGATAGACCTTCAATCCAAAAATGGCTAAAAGCAGGAAACAGAACTTGCCCGAAAACCCAAGAAGTTCTTCACCACACGGTTCTAACCCCAAACCACTTGGTTCAAGATATGATCACACAATGGTGCAAGATTCACGGGGTTCAGGTCACAAGCCCGAACCCACTTCACTACACAAACGAAGATGGGTTGACCGAGGCTGATCACAATCATTTCCTATCACTTCTCGAAAATTTATCGTCATCATCGACTGTGCTCGAACATAAAGAGGCTGCAAGGACGTTACGCTCATTGACGAAAAAGATTCCGTCTTTTCGGGCTTTTTTTGGTGAATCTAGTGAATCTATACCTCAATTGCTAAACCCATTATCCCAAATCCCAAACAAGAAGGAAATCAATCTTGATCTAGATCTTCAAGAAGATTTGATCACAACCCTTTTGAATATATCAATCTGTGACAGCAACAAGAAACTTGTTGCAGAAACACCGATTGTTATCCCTGTTTTACTACACGCGTTAAAATCAGGAAATATCGAAACAAGAAGCAATGCGGCTGCAACCCTTTTCACCTTATCAGCCCTTGATTCCAACAAATTACTCATTGGTAAAGCAGGAGCTTTGAAACCACTTATTGATCTTTTAGAAGAAGGGCACACGTTGGCCATGAAAGATGTTGCTTCGGCTATCTTTAACTTGTGTATGGTCCATGAAAACAAAAGTAGAGCAGCGCAAAACGGGGCAGTAAGTGTGCTTCTAAACAAGATTAACAACAGGGTTCATGTGGATGAGTTATTAACCATTCTTGCTATGCTTTCTAGCAACCAAAAGGCAATTGAGGATATGAGTGATCTTGGGGCGGTTTCTTGTTTGTTTTCTTTAATAAAGGAGACAAATTGTGAGCGAAACAAGGAGAACTGTATTGTGATTCTTTACACAATATGTTTCAATGATCGAACAAAATGGAAGGAAATGAGAGAAGAAGAGAGTACTTATGGGACTCTATCACAGCTTGCAGAAAACGGGACTTCAAGAGCGAAAAGGAAAGCCAACGGGATTCTTGATCGGATTAATAGACCGATAAATCGCACCCATACCGCTTAAGCTTCATGGGTTCTCAAAGAAACCTGTAAATTCGTCATCTTTTGCATCAAAAAGTCAACATCATCCGGTCTATCAATGTGAGTTTGGCTTTTTTTAGTCAACTATGTTGCTAAGTTTGACTTTGACATCAATTTTTGTAAATCCTTTTTCTTTGTTTCATAGTTACCGTGAATAACTGGTTACAATATTATAATACAAGATAACTTGGAGTGAAAGGGATGAGATAATGTAGAGTTGATGCATTTTTATTATATGCATATTTGCTGTCTATTGATCTTGCACATGGCTTTTGTAGCATATGACTTGAGTTCCACTCTAGTATTCACATGTTTCCTTTTATTTGTCTGCAAATACAAGCAAATTTTTAAAAAAAAAGATATATACATGAAAAGCTAGTATTCTAGTAAAATAGTCCATTTCAAGCTAGGCTAGAAGATGGTGTTATTAAAATTCAAAATCATGTTTAAGATAGATGAACTACCTTCATAAGATGATGTATGATTGATCACGATTTACGTCCTTTCATGATTCCGTCTGGTATTGATACAATTTTTGTACGCTTAACATATTCTCGTATTCTATAAAAGACAAAACGATATCTCATCATAACCATATCGGCTTCCTTGATTGGTGGAGATGAATATTCGAACTTATCCTAGTTAATACCGGTTCGATTCTTTTTGGCCATCAAATAGAAAAGGCCAAAATATGAATTGATTGTTGAAACTTGTTTCCTAACTTTTAGCTTTCATCTATCACAATCGTTCACAAGGCAATATTACCTGTTGAATTTGAACTTAGGGCTTGTAGATTTTCATGAAGCAATTTCTTAAGTAATAGTAGAAGATGGATTTGAAGTTGAGAAGTTAAGATTATTATGAAGAAAAAAAGCATAAAGCATGGTGAAAAGAGGGTTATGATTGTAGATATTATTGAGGTGGGGTTGGAAGGTAGAGAGCCAAAATAGGAAGAATGTGCCCATAATCAATGGGGCAATGCGTCTCTCGTGTGATAGATGTAACGTATTTTTAGTGGTCCATTCAACCATACAAAATGACACCTATCCTTTTTGTGGAAGTCTTTAATTGAGAAACAGTTAGTACCCACATCACCCTTTTTGTCTTCTTGGCACAATATAACCTTTTTTATCACATTTGTCAATTGATAATCTTCATTCTCTCCAACCCTAATTTGGTGGTGTGTGATGGTGGGTGGTCACGATTCATCGGATAACACTCATATAACTCGAAAAAGGTTACATGAATTAAACAATTGGTCATTTATACATTTTAAGGAGATGCAAGAACGAAGCCGACTCTCGTTCTTTGGACCAACCTATGACTGAACAAAAAGGAGTTCGTCACCCTCACATACACCGGAAAAAAGGTTGCGAAAACATATATGATAAATCATATCTTTTACTATGAATACAACTGACCGAAAGGTTTTTCGAATTTTTTAATCACCTCCGGTGAAAGTTGATTGGGGAAGTTATGATCAGATGTTATCAAGTATGGTAATAAAGTAAGCAAGCATGATAGTGGCATTAAGATTACTTTAATCGTGCTAAGCATTCATTTATGATGGTCAAATTCGAATGTCTAGATGTTATTGGACGGTTTTAAATATCTCGTGTGTCATAATCATCCTATTATTGACATTTTAGCATGGCAAATTAGTTAAGGTTATCGCGCATGCTCATAATACTCTCTTCATTTAACAAATGAGATTTCTCCAATTAAATTGTTAATTATGCGTATAATCTCTACTCTCTACGTTTTCACATGATATAATTGATACATAAGAGTAGCAGGAGCCGATTCGTACACAACAAAATTCATCCATACACAACAGGTATACAAGCATTTAACAACACATAATACAAATAAATAAGGCATAAATAGTTGTGTATGAACAATTGTTGTTATGTACAAATAATCACCCCGATCGTAATCTTACCGGGAAAAAACAACAGTTTCCCGAGATCCTTTTTAGGGGAAAAAGAGACCATAATAATAATATAATAAAACAAAACAAAATAATTGTATCGTTTCCTGCTTTAAGTAGTATAATATTTCAAACAAGCAAATTTCTTCACGTCAAATTGGTAGAATATTATATTTATATATACACCAATAAGATCGAAATTGTTTTGTATTATAGTCGTCGTAAGTTTGTCAATCTTGGTAGAAATTAATTTAATTGTTTGTTAAATAAAATAAATTCTTTTGTATATGAAACTTTTGTGATTCCCTGCATACGTTTTTAACCCAAATTACCCGAATACATACATACATATATATATTATATAATACATTTACACGCAACCACATTTTATTAGAAATAACAAAAAGGAACTACACATAAAATAGATATTGAATTCTGACAGAAGCAAACACAAATTAAATTATTGTTGAGTCATTGATTGTTTAGTTATTAAATTATCTTTTGTCAAAATTTAATCATTATATACGCAAGGGGATGATCTGTACACAATAAATCTTTGTCCCATATATAATAATCATGATATTTTTGTCTTAATAAACTTAAGAACTATTATTCTCATCTATATATTTAAAGGTAATATTATTCAAACAAGTATTTTTTAATATGTATGACAAAGATTTATTATATACAAATCATCTAACTATAAATAAAGTCATAAGGTATGAAAATATATAGATAAAAACAAATTGAGACGTGTCTCGTAGTTAAAGAATATTTTTAAAAAATTTGGAAAACTTGTGGGATTGTTTGCCCTCAAAAACTTCAAAATATCAAAATTTGGTTTAGGGTAGATAACTTGACCCATTTCGTCTCAAATACCATATCAACATTATATTATTTTCTCTCTCAGTCTTACTTGTAGGATCTTAATTATATCAAGTATCAATAGTAATTAAAACAAATCACACAATGATAATAACGATCTTAATAATATACGTGAGAGCAAAACTAAGAACACGTACAATATTGGTAAATTAAAATGTTTAAAAAAATCAGGGTAAATCACTAAGGTTATATACATATTAGGTATTAATATAATCTACCATATATTTATAAGAAATTTAACTAGAAGCAAAACTTTAACTAAAATGGTAAATAGACACAACTTGGATCTAACATTACTTCATCCCACTAATTAAGAGAATGCTCACCAACTACGTCGAACTATATTGTCCATATTTTTTCCTCTATCTCTCAAACACACGAACACTCTCTATCTCTCTGATGCTCACTTTGCACATT
The DNA here is from genome assembly GCA_032274825.1 of Drosophyllum lusitanicum. Taxonomy (NCBI): domain Eukaryota; kingdom Viridiplantae; phylum Streptophyta; class Magnoliopsida; order Caryophyllales; family Drosophyllaceae; genus Drosophyllum; species Drosophyllum lusitanicum. The sequence goes on from JAUEJL010100528.1 coordinate 11,089, forward strand.
GCAACGGCTTGACGACCCTAACAAGAGTAGATTTTAGCAGGACCGCGGGAGGGGGTGTTCCGGTCGGTACCTATTGGCCACATCATGCCCGTTTTTATGCGAAATGGATATTCCTAATGCTCTTAATAAGCTAAAACAAAAGAAATATCCTTTCTTTCAAAAATTCATCCCCTCTTGCAAAAAGTAGTCCTTTGTTGGTGTCGGAAAACCTCACTTCTCAAACTAATATCTACACAAAAAAACATTTCACAATTTGTCGACATCTATTTTACGTATATTGATTTAGAAAAATGATATATCCTCCTACTTTTTACTCCTACTTCATCCTCTTACTCATCACAAGATGACATGTGGAATCCACTAATTCTCTTTCTTCACCTCCTCCATTGATTTTGACACTTGCGTTGATCTTGTGAGTAGGAGGATATATCACCTCTTATTGATTTATCACTGGTTTTTTTAGGTTTGGACATTGTTTTTTTAGTATAGATTCGTTATTCCTCTTGTTCATAAAACCAACAAAAATAAGAAGTTATAGACTAAATGTAGAAAAAGAGTAATGTTAAGACTTTCTAATTAAATGTATAGCTCATCTTTTTATATTTTAATTTAAAAAATGGATTAAATACTCATTTGATACATAAAATGGTTTTTATAAAATGATAGATATTAAACATTTATAAAAAACTATTTAATAATTATAAAACACAAAAGAAATGAGAATTTTTTAAAAATGGTGATAGGCGCCGTCAAAACCCAGGCTAGAAGTGGAAGTGCCGACACGAGTGGGAGAGCAGACATGATAGCAGAAACGTGGTTTCATGAAACGAAGAGACGTGATTGTATTTCTTGTAGAAGCCAGCGATTATTATTATTACAATTAGTGACAATAAGATCAAGTATTTGTTATAATTATAAAATATTTAAAATGATTATAACATATTTTAAAATAAAAAAACTAAAAATTTAGTTGGATATGATATTTTGAAATGTTATAAAAGGGTAAATGTGATTTTTGTAAATCAGAGCGGACAAAAATGATGTTTTAAAGTTTTAAAAAGTCATATATGATATACTCTCTAATAACTTTAATTCAAAATAAAGTCAAAACTGAATCCAATTTACCCAAGAAAAATCAAAATTAAATTTTAAATTTTATTGAAATAAATAGTTTAAATATAATTCCTATCTAAATGAAATACTAAGATTTTCTAGTAAACTTTCTTTAAGTTAGTTTTTTATTTATATTAGATAGAAGATAATAATACTATGCCAACAATAACGAGAGATAAATCCCTACATACACCATATTCACCGCTATTATAATTATTAATTATATATAAAAATTAAGGAAGTGGTTAATTATAAAAAAACTAATTATGTTTTCCCAAATAGTTTTAAAAAATTAGGAAAAAAAAGAACGCATTTAAATGGATACTTTGTCAAGAAATATAACTTAAATTCCTAGATTTATTAATAAAGATAATGTTTAATTTTTCCGGCCAAAAAGGGACTCTCAATTTTAATTTGTAGCGAAACCCTTAATGGGCACAGGCATTGTGTCTCAAAATTGTGTTTATACCAGAGGTTGGCCAGATTGGACCTAATATTTATCAAGTGTTCAAATAGTGATAAATTCTAGCTCACATGTATTGTAACATAATCATTATAAGGAATGGAGATACACCAGATATATACTCATTCTTGACGATGATTGTGTTTCTATATGTCCGTGAGAACTAGGAAGATATCAAAATATGTATGTATGATGTTATGCTCCTATGTGACTCATATACATAATGTTTCGTATACTCGCTAAGCTTATAGCTTATTAGTTGTTATTATCATGATGATAATGTTTCTACGAGAAAGTCTACTATCGCCTAACCTTAAATTGATGCAGGGGCGTTTAGTCAAATTCTCGTTTTAGGTAACTTAGTTATCTATATGACTATATCTATACTCTATTATAAAGAATTTTCTTTTTTTTGCTTAAACTCTTGAAAACATCCAACGATTTCCCTTTATAAAAACATCCAACGATTTCCTTACATAAAATTCCTATGCTTGTGATATAAATTTCCAGCCATGTATTATGTGTTTCCTGACTTTCCTTTTTTATTGTTAACGTCCAATGTTTCCATCCAAGTAAAGAGACAACAAAAGGAAATCACACAAACTAATAAAAAACACAAATCTTTAAA
>JAUEJL010100539.1:0-13291 GCA_032274825.1 Drosophyllum lusitanicum
TAATAAAATAGTTTATGCAAATAAAAGAAAAATTAAAAAAACGGACATGTTGCTGTAGAAAACTTTTTCGTAACATTGAATTGCACGAATAACATATCATTACATTTTTGAAAACAACATGTTGTAAAATATGAATCATTTGCCGTCGCAGCATTGCGCGGGTACAATGCTAGTATATATATATATGTATGTATATGTATGTATGTACACAAACAATTAATAATCTTGTTGTACACTAAGTAATTTCATCTTTGACCCCTTCAATTCCCACAAACTTAAATGCTTTTGAAGCAACATATATATCTAGCAGCTAGGACTTCATAAAGCTAGTGTGTGTTTATAATAATTAAAAAGTGACATATATTGGGAGCTAGAGTTAAAACCCACAACCACCTCTCACAAAGCCAAACTTCAAAGATGGCAAACTAAATTAACATTATTAATTATGGATTTTTAATTCAGTTTTTCCATGTTTGAAAGATTTTAATGTTCTCACTTCAAGATGGCAAATTCACATTTTCTTCTTTTTTTCATACAAATTACTGATCATTTAAGTATTGATTAAGTACGTGTCGAGGGGTTTACGTACCACAGGAGCCGGCCTCTCATGTGGGGTGGCACGTTTTCAGTTTTGCAGTTCATTTGGAGGCTAGACTTAAGTCAGCACGTACCCTCTTTCTTTTGCCTCAAGTTATTATCAAGCTCGTCATTACGACACTGATTCGTCATTCCCTCTTAATGTGCTGCTGTGAGGAAACCTATATGTTCAAACAAATGGCATACCTAGTAGAAGTCTCTTTCTCTCCTCTCTCTTTGTCTCAAGAAGAACAAAGATTGTACAATATTCTTTGATGTTGATTTATCTTCTTAATCCTAATCTTCCATAAACCTATCAACTTAATTTGTTGGTGCATTTTAAATTAATCATGTTTGTTAGACCTTCTGATTTTGATGATGATAAAATCATAAACAAGCGTATGCATGGGTAATCTTCTTCAATATGTATTAACTTTTAACTATTTTGTTATTGTACGTATGTATCCACCTTTCCAAATTGCTCTTTAATATATCAAACTAATTTACAAAAAGTATTATTGTGTGTTATTATTATTATTATTATTATTATTATTATTATTATTATTATCATTATTATTATTATTATGGTATGAAATCAAACTAAAAACAAATTGATTTAACCAAACTTCAATGAATCGTAAGATGAATAATCGCAACAAATTAGAAATGGAAACACGATCGTTGACCCATTGGTTTGTGTTGAATCTTAATCGCAGATCCTAACAAGAGAACGGTCGTTTTTCACAATTAAAAAAATAAAATCGACCCTGACAAATATATGAGTTCGTGGTTTACTTTCGATACGCTTATCATGTGACCAATTGGTCGTGTCCTCTAAGAGATAGCAACAGGAACATTCCAGTAACAACAGTACCAATAGAGATAGCAACGGATTAGGGAATATCGGAGATTGCACTTCTCATCCTTATCCCTATCCCCGTTCCTAGTCCCCACCCCGCCAGTGAATATAAATGTATTGAGAATCCCCGTGGGGATTTTTCCCCATCTACAAAAATAATTTATACACACACATACAAACATAATAATATTCATATAAAATTAGAAATTACGAACCCAGCTGTATTATTTAACAATTTTACATCAAAAGTTGATCAACGGAGTATTTAATTATTTCATAAAATATATATAGTATGATCAATTTAAAACATAATATACGTAATAAATATTCTAAAATGTGGGTATTGTTATGAATCAAACATAGAAACAATGTGATGTATATTCATGTATCAAACTTAATTATGTATGTATGTATTTATTTATTTATGTGTGCATAGAGAGAAGTTCAAATGAGAACGGTTTTTCGTGCGAAAACTGCGAGAATCATTTGTAACGCCGTTAATTACTTATTAATAGGATATAAATTAAACAAGATTATATATAAGAAAAACGTCAGAATTGTCTACCTTAACAAATTTTCTTTTGTGAAATTTCACCAACAATTATAACCTAGCTTCTTATATATGTTTTGGACCTCAATCATTAGATCAATAACATTCAATGCGAGGTATTTATTCTTACCTAATGTTGATTTTCTTTCCCTCAGCAATGGAGGCATTGTTGACATAAATATCCCATCTTTTACCATTGCTTTAACTAAGAAAAGGTCCCTGCTGTCGGCAAACATAGTCATAGGAAATTAGGGATTATGATTTATAACCCTCGAAACAAAGAGACTGATCACCCCCACCTAGGATTGTTCATTGAATCGATTTTCGGGTTCTTGAATTGTTCGAATTGGGTTGTTCGGATTAGACAGTTTTCGACCTCGATTCGCGGATTCGAATGACAACTTCTATATCCAACTCGAATTCAAATATTTGAATTCAGTTAAAATGGAATTTGGTTAATTGTGTGGACTTGTTTCGATTTCCAAACTTAAAACTAAATTTAATTGAAAAGCTTTATAAAGAATATAATATTTCGGATTTATAATTGAAGTTTAAAATTTTGAAGGAGAATTAAGTAAGGATTTTTAGAATTTTATTGAGTTTTGAAATAGCTAATTTCTACAAATATTTGTGTTTGTGCGTATATTTGAGTTTTAGTTAGGTGATATAAATTTTTTATCGATTCGAAAACCAATATAAACTTTTAAACCGGATCCAAACCCGATTCAGAAACTAGAAAAAGAACCAATTTAAATAGATCATTCAAGTTTGATTTGTTTCGAATTTCAGCTTTTAAAAAAATCACATCAAATATTAACCAATCGTACTCCCACCATTATTCATCACACTGTCACATCATTATGATACAAAATTCACCAACTCATCAAATTCTATGACCCATAATGAAATTTATAACCATCATAGCCACTTTACTATTCATTTAGGCTATTAATTTAGCAAGTAAAACTTACTTTTGGCCAATGTCCATACATGCAAGTATCAAGTATGCAACAAATGATGTCCAGTTTAGGAAATACAAATTTCATAGATGAAATTAAAATATAGCAAATAAAAAGGGACAGGACATAGATTTGTAAGGTAAACAAATGTTTGGAAGGCATAAAACATGTAGAAAAAACACTAATAATAGACCATTGATGTAACCACATGACTGGATTTTATTTTAGGCAAAAGTATACAACTAAAGAAAGATATTGATGTAACCACATGCCAACATTTTATTTAAATATTCCCTAACTTTTTGTTTTGGTGGTATATTTTGATGGATTAAGCTCCCATCAATCATATTAAATACAACACACAATCATGAAAGAGACACAAACAGCAAAATCCACCATCATCACTCCAAAACCCCATTCATGTGTCATGCATTCAAGTGTGTGTACCATATGCATCTTTGCTTGTAACACAACAAATGTCAATTATGGCACAAAAAGGAATTGGGGTTAGAGATCTTCAACTCATGCATTAAATCTTTGTACCACATGCATCTTGGCTGCAAGTTGTCTAGGTCAACAAGACCCATCCTTTAATTGGGTCTCAAAATCTTCAACTACAAAAGTGCAATTTTACTTCCTCAGTAGTGCAATAAAGTGTAGTACCATACGCATCTCTGATTGCACCTCGACCAAGGTCAGTACGTGCATTTGTAACCCATATTCTTGTTGAGTCTCAAGTCTGAACCACCTACCTCCTAAAGGTTCTTAATAGGTACCATAACAAGTACCATCATATTACTTCCAAAGTCATGCATTGAAGTGATGTACCAATTGCATCTACAGTTGTACCTAAGCCAAAGTCAATTAATGGCATGCAAAACTCGTCCTCTAATTGGGTCTCAAAATCTTGTACTCTAGAGGTATGATCTACATGTAAGGCAATTTTCCATGGATAAGCCTTTTGACTAATTCCAAAGGTACAACTTTTAGTGCATGATGTGCAAGTTGTACATCATTATTGCTCTCTTGAAAGGACATGTACCATCAAGCCATAATTGAGTAAACATGCCAAAACAGAAATGCACTAATGCCTATCAAAACAAAAGGCCACACACACACACACACTAACAATAATATGTGAATGAAGCCAGGAAATACTGAAAGTGAAAGCAGTGTGGTACTCTGAAGATACCATTGAAATGGGCTGTCAGCCCCCCATGTGACATTGTGGACCTCTTCCCTTCATGTCCACCTTCAAAGAAACCAAGAAATCAGACAAATGACTCATCTAAAGTTTCCTTTAAATCTAATTTCGCTCCATTCCATTCCATTCATCTACCTACCTTTTTTTTCTCCCCTCTTTGCTTGTTGCTTTGCTAGCCAATTAATCACTAAATCAACCAAATGTACAACTTCCAATGCACAATGTACAACTAACAATAATGTGCTTAAACTTGCATATAGTATAATAACTTAAAATAGGAATGCTAAATTCCACAAGAGCCAAACCTATTAAACCAAAAAAAAAGCTAAAATCATGTCTAACAATATAAAATAATATGCTCTCCTATGGCCCTCACCTCATAAACTTGTTTGTCAAAAGAATGATTAAAAAACACAACATAAAAGTCAGAAAAAACAGCTCTACTCGCGTCCAGCCTAAATCAGACTTCGTAACTCAATTCTTTTACCCTTTTGTGTCTCTTAGTCCCACGTTAATAATATACACATGCATACCCATTCATGACCCCAAAAAGGCCTCCACCGTCTGCCCCACGATAGTCAAGGAAGAAGTAAATCGTAAATCGCGTAATTTCGGAGTAATAAAGGGAACTAAAAAGATCAAATCTAGTGTAGACATGATTGAGCAGAAAGGAACTACCATGTAGAACAGTGCAAGTAAAATTTGCCAGAAGTAAAAAAATAAAAAAGTTGCTAACCACTACCCTTTTTTTCTTTTGATTTGTTATATGCATGGTTCAATGAGTGTTTGGTGGGGTGGGGGTGGGGGTGGGGGTGGGGGGTCCAGCACACAGTTGAAGGGAAGGGTACAAAAGTTAACAAACAAAGATACCCTACTCCCATAAAATCAGTTCATCTATCCTTGTTTTTTGTTTATGTATTGCATACTATGTATAGTTGTAAGTAGTATGGGGAGGGAGGTATTGAAGATGATAATAGTCTTGAAGTCTTCCTAATAGATCCTTTTTTTTCTTTCTTTTTGTTGTTGATGGTGTTTTTCCCCTTAGGTATATCCTGCTCCTACTCCTGCAACCAAACAAGAAAATACAACATAAAAGACCAAACATGATTCAACAAAAATAAATCCTATTTTGGTATTAACATGATTTAATCTTATTAGGTGTTAAAACCTATGTATTGACCTAGTCACTTTATTATATCGGCCCGCATGTTTTATTAGGATTGGCTGAAAGAATTCAAGTTTATCGGATCCAATGGTACTGATCGACTTTGTGTAATTATTCGGAAAAAAAAGAGAGATTTTTTTACCAGGCAAAGTTAAAAATGATCCATGATCGCCATTGCATAGCCGAAAATCACCTACATTTCAATGGCTTCTCGCCCAAAGAAACAGAAATGAAAATCTGGTAAGTAGTAACAAATACCAATTTGGCACAACACTTGATCTTATTATAGAAAAGGGAAGAAAGATCGATTAAAAATTTTAAACTTTATCACAAATAAAAGAAACGCAAGAAAAGGGATATATCGTTTTGATTTACACCTTGGCATTTGGAAGTAACATGGATCGGAATTGCAGCACCATAATCAGTTTCAGGCATACCGGTTGAGAAACTGGTCTGGTGATCTGTGGTGGCTGATTTTGTTGGTGAAGCAAACAAATTATCAGGAAGGGCGTGTTCTAAGCTGCAAGTTGAACGATACATACTAGATTAAATGACCACACAAAAACTATACTGTGCATAACCATTATTTGTTTTGAATGGAAACTTGGAGGATTACAGTAACATAAAATCCAAACCTTTGGTGTTTATCGGTTTCATTCTTATCAGAGCTTTCTTCCTTTACTTCTGGCGGCACAATGGGATCAGATTCATCACTCTGAGAATTTGTGCCATTTTGTGAGCCACTTTTTCCTACAAATGTTATAGATCAACTTTCGTTAGTAATTAGAGTAAGGGAAACAAAAGAGTAATACAACATGTAACGTAACGAATATTTAAACTACCTCCAGAAACAAGTTCTTCATGGTTGCTATCAGATGAAAACATGAGATTTTGGTTTATCTGAGTCGGGGAAGAAATAGTAGCACCTAGAGATAAATTCCGCTGCAACTGATGATTTTTAAGGTCCGTTAACTGCAGATTCATCAATCTTCTGTCTTGGAATTCAATTGCCTGATGCAGTTCTTGCTCCTCTAATTTTCTTCTTAACATCATCTCATGATTAAACATTCTAGCGCCTGGAGTGAGAAACAATTGGATACCAAACACTCAACTTGCATAATTTTTTTTAAGTTCAAGTGTTAAAAGAATGAAATGTCTATATTTTTGCTCACCAAAGGGTATATGATCAAATGGCTCAGCAGATTCAAGTGCAGTTGGACTCAGACAACCAGAGAAATCTCCTCTATCGATCTGTTGCTGATGCTTCCTACATAAGATAAGGAAGTTAATCGATCCAAGTTATAATGTAAACAAGAAAAATTAATAAAGCAAAACAGTCGAAGATAGTCATACTTGTCGGGTATTTTTCCCTTCTCCTTATATGGCTTAACAAGCACTCGTGAATCGCATACAAAGTGCGGGTTCCCTTTGGCTAAAATTGCCTTCACAGTCTCTGGGAGCATAAACGTAACAAACCCAAACATCCTTTTTTGCTGATAAGGGATCCTGACATCTTGAACCGGTCCAAACATGCTTCAAAACATTAAAAAAAGCTTTTATTAGCGAAGAAAGGATATAATCATAACTATCAAATTACCAAACGCAGAAAAAGAACATATAAATATTAGAAATAATTACCTGAAGTAATTCGAAACATCTTCTTCTTTGAAAGTACTATCAGCTGGAAATGTCAAGTAAATTTGTCTAGAACTCGAATTCAAATTCCCAAAACCCATCGGACCAAAATCATTGCGATCGGGTCGGCACCGACCAAACTTGTGAAATTCATCTCCCATCATCAATGCAGCTGCTGCTGATCTAAAAATACATCACTAACACACAGTCATGGTTCTTTTCTGATTAAATTATATAATGTTTTATAAATCAAGCTGCTGGGAAAATGGAGAAAGGAATAAATCATGTTCCAAAGGCAAACATAACAGAACTTTATCTACAAATACAAGCAAAGATTCCTTTTTTCATTTTCAATCCATTTCAAGAACAAATCCAACATGAAAAACCAAAAAAGAACCCTTTAAAGAACTAATAATAACATATAATTGAAGAATAATTATGCTGTTCCTCTTTTTCATCATACTAAATAAATCCAACATATCAGTTGAAAAATAATCAATAAAGTTTAAGAGTTTTTTTTCTCAGATAATATATAAAAGATAAAAACTTTACCTAGGATTCTCATTGAGAAAGTTCATGCACCTGTTGAATGGAAAAGGAGGAACACCTCCACCAGCCATGGCTGCAATTCTTTGCTGCTGTTGTTGAATGGCTTTAATCCTAAGCAAATCTTCAAAAGCATCGATTTTTCCGGTGGGTGAACCGGAAAAGGCCGTCGGAGAAGATGAACCGAGCCCAATTTCTTCTCCAAACCCACCATTACCATGAACAAACTTACAAGAAGTCCCGTTTTTACAAAACCCTCGAGCGAAGTACATGCACGGTCTCCACCCACCAAGCCCACCATTTATATCGTCGTTTCCACCTCCACCGGCGAGAAAAACATCGTTTACAGAGCAGCTTCTCCGGTGTAAATGGTGATGATGAACGTCTCCACAGCTACCAGATTCGATTGACCAGTTTGAAGTATCGGTAGTGTAAGGGAAAAGAACGGAGTCACTCCGGCCACCAGGGCTCGCCGCCATTGGTTCGTTAAAATCGACATTTTTAGATTCGTCAAAGAACGGAAGTTGATCGGGAACAACTTGTAGACCGTTGTTAGTACTATACTCGTCGACGGGATCGTTAAAATTGTTGTAAAACGAAGAAGCAGATGAACCACCACCGTTTACCACGGAAGCATAAGACGCCGGACGAGGACTACCACGGTGGTGGTGTTGATCGGAGAAAGACCCAGATAAAGACCAAGGAGAGCTAGGTGAGGGTGGGTTCATGTGGTGAAACCCATTACTTGGGATGACGACTTGAGGTGAATTTCGGTGGATGAACAGAGAAGGAGTTGGAGGTGCAGATGAAGCGTTCGACGAAATGTCTAAGAAAGCTTTGGCTTGTTTTATGACGGAAACAAGAAGGTTTTCCGGGCCAAAAGCGAGTCTTATCATCTCATTCTCACCTTGGTCTTGTATGAGTATGTAACCCATGATTCTTGAAGCGTTTTCTGGATCTAATTTTTGGATCCTTGACATCACCATTTTCGTAGCTTCAACTGTATCCATGGTGGTAGAAGTAGAAAAAGAAAAAACAATAAACCCACAAATTAAACACAGTCGCTCTCAGTCACTAGACCACCATTTTTGTTTGCTTCAAGTTTCTCTCTCTACGAGAAAAAAAAGCAATGATTTTTAGAGAGAGAAAAAAAAGCAATGATTTTTAGAGAGAGAGAGAGAAAAAGGTGGGATTTTTGAACAGTGAGTAAAAACCTTCACTTTAGTTACAGAGAGAAGATTAGATAGAAATATAGAGTGAGAGAGAGATGTTGAACAGTTCGGCTTTGTTTTGGGGATTAATGAGAGAGAAGATGACAAAAGGTACAAGCTTTTATGCAAGATGTACAAGTGGTAAATGCAAAATTGATGCTTTGCTGTAACCCACATAGAGACTATTAGTTGGATGGGTCAAGGGGGGTTTTTTGTTCATAAGCTTTGGGTCACAACTCACAAGTAGAGGGTTATGAGCTTCTGGGGAAGATGAAGCCAAGGGGATACAGTGTCTCTGTCTGTCTTTTCTTTTTCCTTTTTGTTTCCGAGAGAGAGAGAGAAAGAAAGGGAGGGTAGGGGTGTTTGGAGAATGGGTAACAGGTGTCTTGCGAGTTATTTTATGGTTAATGAATATATCAATATTCCGTGTTTTAGGGCTGTTGAATTATTATTTTTTAAAGTATATTTTGAATCATTAAGTATCAAATATTTTATTGTAATTTTTTTTATATGTTGTTTTGTTAAACAATCATATTGTATTATATAATATATCACTATTAAGGTTTAAATTGTAATTTATATCATTCGGATTTTTTATTCGGAACCTTTATCAAACAACATATTATATTCAGAATCAGTTTCATACAGAGTCTTTGAATTATTCAGACTATAGAATCATTAAGTACTTAATCATATATATATATTTATATCATTCGAATTATTTATTCGGAACCTTTATCAAACAACATTTTATATTCAGAATCAGTTTCATATAGAGTCTTTGAATTATTCAGACTATAGAATCATTAAGTACTTAATCATTCTATTTTAACAAACAGTCCATTAGTTAATAAGCAAGATATTAAGAACTACATTTAGAAATAAAAACAAAGAGAAGAGAATGTGTGTTCTTATTGTGGTGTCTAAATTAGGTGTTATTATATTCATATATATATATATATATATAAGAGTTAATTACTGTTATGGTATCTAAATTAGGTGTTGTTATATATCTAGAATAATTTTGTCATTTTAATTTTTTCTTATTAAAAATGTATGTAAATACGACGGTACATAACTTATATGTTGCTAGTAGCATATACCTTTTATCCACTAATAAATTATATCTTTAGTATTAGTTAAAAAAAATAAAGAAAGAATAAAAATATTTTGTTATGATAAAAGCTTGTAAAGAAGATTATTTAATTATACGAGATTAATAATGAAATAACAAAAGATTAAACTATAATACAATATTAAGGGTGTTTTAGCTTATTTTCCGAACTTATTTTTCATAAGCTTGCTTTTTCTGACTTATTTTTCATAAGTCCGGCTTATTTTTTTTCTTGTAACTCATAATAAGCTCAAAAGTCAGAAAATAAGCCGAAAAAATTAACTTATAAAAATAAGCCCGAAAAATAAGCCATAAATAAGCTAAAACAAACAACCTCTAGAGTGGTATAAGTCTCAAACTTTGAAACTTATTTTTAGCTATCAAATAACCCTGTTACTTTTAATGACTTAACTGCAAAATTAGTTCACAGATAAAAAGTTATTTTTATGGGTTAAGTGCAACGAAATGTAATGAACTATCTCCAATTTAATGTTGTATGTAACAAACTAAATTTTTTTCGCTAAAATACATTAAACTATCCGAAATTTACATTCAATGCAATATGACCTTCTATTATAAGTTTACCGGTCACCCTCATTTTTTTCTATTTTTTATTATTTTATTATCATTTATTATTATTGTTATTATTATTATTATTATTATTATTATTATTATTATTATTATTATTATTATTAATCTTTATCTTCTTTCTCCTAATAAACTCATCATCATCTTCCAAGAACAACAATGAATTTATCATCTTCAAATAACAAGATTTCATTTACTCCTACCGTTAGATTCAACCATAAATAAAATCTTAAAATCAAAACCACTTGTAATAAAATCCACTCAAATTCTCTTTTGTTTGATGCTCTCTTCCGTCACCAACACCATCTCCTTTGTATGAGCCACCACCACCGCGGCTGCTTGCTTCATCTTCAACCAACACCACCGTCTGCTTCATCCTCAACCAACACCACTGTCTGCTTCATCCTCAACCAACACCACCGCAACCTGCTTCATCCTCAACCAACACCACCGCCTGCTTCATCTTCAACCTGCTTCAAAGGTCTCAAGATTTAAGTTTCAGAGTTTGGTTTAAGGTTTGAGTTCTAGAGTTCGATTTATGATCTTGAGTTCGATTTGTGTTCCAAATTTTCAGATCTGAGTTTCGTTCAAGATATGAGTTTCAAATTTTCAAAGGTTTTTGAGTTCGATTATGGGTTCAAGATCTGAGTTTTAAAGGTTTTGATTTATGATCTTTATTTCAATTTGTGTTCCAAATTTTGCGATCTGAGTTTCGTTCAAGATATGAGTTTCAAATTTTTGAAGGTTTTTGAGTTCGATTATGGGTTCAAGATCAGAGTTTCGGTTTGATTTGTATTTTTTATTGTGTTATTCATCTGTTCTTTATCATTTGAAGAACATTTGGGTGTTGATTTGTGTGTTTGATTCTATTATTTTCATCTTGATTTTTGATGTGTTCATGGATCATCCAATAGACACAAATTTGGGTTTTAGAGGTTTTAGGGTTTTCATCTGATTTTTGATATGTTCTTTTGTATTCTGATCTTGTTCTCGGAGGAGGTGGTGGTGATGGCGGTGGTTGAAGGTGGTAGCAGTGGTGGGGGTTCAAGGTGAAGGAGTTAATGGCAGTGGTTGAAGGTGGTAAATCATGTATTCATCTGTGTAGTAGTAGTAGTAGTAATAATAGTAATAATAATAATAATAACAACAACAACAATAACAATAATAACAACAACAACAACAACAATAATAATAATAATAATAATAAAACAATAAAACAATAGAAAAAATGAGGGTGACCGTTAAACTTGTAATAGAAGGTCATATTGCATTAAACGTACATTTCAGGTAGTCTAATGCATTTTAGCGAAGAAAGTTTAGTTTGTTACATATAATATTAAATTGTGAATAGTTCATTACATTTCGGTGCACTTAACCCTATTTTTATCTCCTATTACGTGTAAGAAAAATGAGAAAACCGTAATTAACTAAAAGTTAAGATATTAAAAAAGGTTCAAATATAAATTAAATGTCTAAGTGTAAGCAAAATATGTTAAAGTAAAGTGTTAAACAAATTTACTTTAATTAATAACTAAAATTTATATAAAAAAACAGCTCTCTTGAATATACAAAGCCACCTTTAGATAAGACATTCAACATATACATAAAATTAGAATTGAACTAAAGTAAATGTTCCAATACAAAATTGGTTTTGCTTTCAAATTAGCCTACAAATTTTCAAATTTAATCAACCTGAAGAAACCAGAATCTGACTAAGAGAATACACCTATCGACAAATCCCTTACCTTTTAATGTTACGTTATGCTAATTTTCATGTGTTGATTCGTATGTTCGAGTGTTATTTCCATATAAGATAACAAGCAAAATTAAAATGGTAGTAGTAATAATATGATGATTGTTATAATAACAGTGTTATTAAGTTAAAATACTTGAGCATAAAAAAAGAGTTTAACGGGATTAAGCCAGACAATTAAAGCACAACAAAAAAAAGTTTAAGAGATTAAAGTGCTAAAAATGTTAAGGGATTAAAAATTCACTCCATTACAAATCGATTGCTTGTAAAAAAAAGGATAAATTAAATAGACGGGAATTGTTAGACAAGATTAAAACATTTTTCAATCGTATCTTATGGTTTATAACCTAACAATAAAACTTTTAAGAGTAGAACTAATAATCAGATTCAGAGTTTGATGGTTAGAGCACCCACAGTCATTAACTAAAATCATTGTCATCACTAACATCTATATTTCTATATCAACATCACTAACCACCGGTACTCGTAAATGTTATTGTTATCATCACTAAACTCACACACAGATATTTATTTCAAATCATATTGGTTGAAAAAAAGAAAAAAGATAACGAGTTGCTACCCACACCACAAGCTTGTGGGTAACGAGCCCCTCAATAACCACGGTATGTTTGGCGAGAGCTTTTAGAAGCTTTTAAGAGCTGTAGTTTATAGTTTTTAGAAAATAAGCTTTACTAGGTCTGTTTAATTGCAGGAGCTTGCACTTTTTTTTAAAAATAATCTCATAAAAGCTATAAGATAAAAAACTACTTCAAGTAATTTTTAGGAGCTGTTGAGATCTTTTAAAACGCAAATTACATAAATAACCTTTGATTAATTTTATTTCTTATTTAAATGGTTATTTTTGTGTCATTTTCTGTCTTTTTATATTTTTAAGTTGTGGCTACAATTACTTTGTCAAACATTTTCGTACAAATAAAACTCCGGCTTTCAATCACAACTTCAACTCTAACTATAGCTCCTAAAAGCTCTAACTTTCATTTAATTACACCAAACAAACCCCGCATTAAATTACTACAACGAGCTAAGATGCTCGTTGTAACACCGTGATTTTTCCAAAATTCACCATTTACAAAAACTTTTTAAATAAGAGCAATTTAATGCAGCGGGAGT
>JAUEJL010100550.1:0-13291 GCA_032274825.1 Drosophyllum lusitanicum
AGATTAATTGATTTTTAAAGGGTAAAATCACAATAATCAAATAATCAGTTTGAAAAAGCAACTCAAAAGTAAATTCTCAAAACTGCGTTTTGTAGTCTCCAAAACGCAAATAATTAATTTTTGAAAACACAACCCCAAACACTTTAAACTAATTATCTGCGATTTCAAATCATAATAATCAAATAATCAGTTTTTAAACGCAATCCCAAACACTCTCTTAAATTGAAAATTCAATTTGTTTTTGACTTTTAAGAGTCAAAGTTCTTTAATTTGAATAAAAATGATCAAAGATAATAAATGCCCCTTCTTAAACTTATCGTGTTTGCCTATCCTATATTATAAATATCATATTTACTTTTCATAACATTTTAAAATATTAAATTTAACAAAACTTTTAATTTTTTTCATTTTAAAATATATTATAACTGGTTTAAACTTTTTTTAAATTACATCTGACTTTATTGCTTCTAATTATAATAATTATAATCGATGAAGTATACAAAAATATCATCACATCTTGTATTATAATACCATAGTTTTACCATCACGTTTACCCTCCACGTCCTGTCAATGCTTCCACCATTTGTACGAGTATTAACGGTGTCTGTTACTATTTTGTTAAATCTCTATTTAATATTTTGTTATTAATCTTTAATATTTATATTTATAGAGTTATATTCAATAAGATTTATGTAAAAAACATAGTATAAAATTTTAATATTCAATTACAGGTGATTCAGTATGCAATTATGTTTTTAAAGGATAAAATTAGTAACTTAAAACTATAAATTAGGTATCAACTTATGTGAATTTATAATTTGTTAAGTTCCAATAATAATCGCTGTAAACCCACAAGCCCTCCGACGGCTGTAAACCATCGCCTTCTCCTTCTCCGACCGGCGGCGCTCTCTCTCCTGCAATTCATCGTCTTATCCACCGGCGGCACTCTCTCTCCTGAAGGTATGTCTCCGTCTATTTTGCACTGAGCCCCTCTTCTCTCAGAGTCTCGCTATTCGATCAAGGAATCCTGCTTGACTACTCTATTTGCTTTCGCAGTGTCACTTCGACCTTTGCTGTTCGACTAGGAATCCTGTTCGAAATTTGCCCTTTTGCTGTTTGATTTTGAGAAGATTAGCTGTTAACCCGTTGCAGTTCAACATTTCAACTTCAGCCAGGTTTTGTTAACCCGTTGCTGTTTGATTTTACGGTTATATTCTTGAATCTTGAGTTCTTGACCATGAATGTCTAAACTTTAAACTTTTCCTGCATCCGTTTCTACTTCTTCAATTTTGTCTGATGTTAGTAACAGAAAGCACATTCTGCCCATGGACTAAATTTCAAAAGAACACACAATTTAGCAATTTACACTATCATAGGGTTAAGCTTTACTTTGGTTGGATTAGCAGATTCTTCTGGGCTCAGCAGTAACAAATTTCTTAATTAATTGATTACCTGGTTAGTGGATTTGACATGTTTGCAAATCTAAGTTTTACATCTACAAGTCCTCTATTTAGTATTACTATCTTCCTTGTTAATTAGTTGATTACTTCATTTCTTGTTAAAGTCTTAGGCTTGCAAGTTGTAACCATTGTTATTTGTTAAGTTAAACTGTTAAAGTTAAAAGGCAGTTGCTTATCATCCATAAGTAACTGCTCCATTTAATTAGTTGTATACTTTTATTTGTGACTTGTGGTTTAAATTTGAAGTTAAATTGTATGGATGCACCATTCATCATAGATTGATAGTTTATATCGAAGAGACGAAGACATGAATTATGTATATATTTGGCAAGGGAGAAGTTCATTTGAGAACTGTTCTTATTGCGAGTACCATTTGTAACCACCATTAATACTCATTAATAGGGGCATTTTGGTCTTTTATATATTTTCCCAATGATGAATTGCGTCTGGTGAACCGTCATTAAAGAGCGAGGTTTGATTTTCCCAAAATACCCCTCATTAATGCGTCATTAATGAGCCAATCATTAGTTCTCAAATGAACCCTCCCAAAATACCCCTCATTAATGCGTCATTAATGAGCTATTGATTTATTTTAAGGGCCAAGATTGGTTCTCGCGGTACTCGCAATAAAAATGGTTCTCAAATGAACCCTCCCCTATTTCGCAATAATTAGAAGCGTAAACTGATATTTACTATAAATTACTTGTTAATAATTATATGTCGCAGTTAAAAAAACTATATCTGATAAATAACATATAATCTCATATTACATAATACTTAGTTTTTTCAAAATTCAAGTAACTAAATAAATAGAAACAGCACCGGCGCACCGGACTCTAAACAGCAAAAAGTTCAACATTGGTTAAAGCCTAATTTACTACTGGATGGACCCTTTTCAGACACTTTCAACCCATAAGGTCTGCACCCAACATGCAAAGGTTTCTCTTGACCAGAATTCAACTGTGTTGTTGGTGCCAGCTTGCCATTACATCTTCATGAGCTAATGGTATCCCCTTAATTCGAGGTAATTAACAGATTTTCTGGCTCCTTTGTACCTTTAAATCTTCCATGTTTGTGCCACATTGTTATATCTTGCATAATAATGTAACCATTCTTTATTTCGTCATCACTCCCATAACTTGTTCCATGAAATGTCTAAATGAAATTCAAGAAAATTCTTGTGTTTGTGCGTTGTTTTTATTATAAGGTTATGTTTAAATATCTTATTTCTTGTAATTTCACTAAGGTTATGGATGTGGGAAGCTGCTACTTAGATGGAAATGCGGATGTTGTTGAGTTTTGTCCCCACGATTCATTCCACCATGTCCTAGCTGCTTCAACTTACACACTGCAAGAGGATGATCAACCACATAGATCAGGAAGCATTTCTCTTTTTAATGTCGACATGGAGCGAGTCGATTTAATTTATAGGTTGAAAACTGCTGGTATCTTTGATATGAAATGGAACCCTGTGGTAGGCAATGCAACACAACCATTGCTTGCTCAAGCTGATGCTAATGGTTGTGTGAGGGTTCATCATTTAACGAATCTTGAAAACAACAAAGGTGATGCCTTGAAAGAACTACATAATAAAAAAGTCAGCTCCTCAATGTGCCTATGCTTGGACTGGAACCCTTCAGCCACACAGATCTCAGTGGGTCTTTCAGACGGTTCGGTCTCAATAATCTCTCTTGAAGAGGCCAGAACAAGCATACTACAAGAATGGAAAGCTCATGACTTTGAGGTTTGGGCTACTTCCTTTGACCCGGACCAACCACATCTGGTGTACACCGGTTCAGATGACTGCAAATTGAAAGGATGGGACTTACGGAAAGGTCCATCTGAAATGGCGTTTCAGAATTCAAAAGCCCATCAGATGGGTGTATGTTGTATTGCAAAATCTCCTCATAATCCTCACACTTTATTTACCGGAAGCTATGATGAAAATTTAAGGATATGGGATGTGAGATCAATTTCAAGACCTGTGAATGAAACATCAATCAATTTAGGTGGTGGGGTTTGGAGGATCAAGAACCATTCTGTTGTACCTGGTTTGATCTTGGCAGCTTGTATGCACAATGGGTTTGCTATTGTTAATGTCAACGAGAGTGAAACCAAAGTGGTGGAAACATACAACAAACACGAATCACTTGCTTATGGAGCAGATTGGTATAGAGGGAGTTTATTTCAGCAAGATCAAAAGGAGAAAACTATCGTTGCTACCTGCTCGTTTTATGACAAACTCCTTCGAGTTTGGGTGCCAGAAAATGATATAATCTAATAACAGTTCACATTCCCCAGGTAATCTTACTACATATTTGTGCCTTTCAAACAAAATAGAAAAACTCTTTCTACATATTTGTTAAGCTACATTTGCATACTGAATTGATCAATATCGTTATCATTTTAATTATTGAATATCAAATTAATCAACCAAACCAACTATACCCAATCCTGCAAAAGTGGGATATGGAGATGTAAGATGTAGACAATCAAACCTCTACCTGCAGGTTGAGAGACTGCTTCCAACATACCTCTGGCTTAGCAAGAGACGCCACCTGTAATACTTTCTTATAACATATATGATGTATACATGACCTATTTTATGATAATTTTATAGGATTAGAGAGAAATCTTTATATCCTCATAATTAAAAATCTTTTCTAGCACATGTAATACTTCTGTTAACAAATTGAGGATACTTTATCCCATTTTATGGAACTTTTTAGGCCCACTTCTTGATTGTTGTTGAACATCATTTTAATTTATAGAAAAGTATACTGGCGATGATCAATGCGTTCTGGGGCCATGTTCTTTGATTGGGCTTTTATTGTTTGGTCAAATCTATTGGGATGTAGACACGCCTAAAAACTGTTAAGAGGAAATGTCCGAGTCATTAGTTTTGAGATTTTCATTTGAGTGTTAAACAACCCATCCGCTATATTGATTATGCCTTTGATTCATTTTATGTTTGAAGTTATTGTTTCTCACCAGGTCAGTGTGTTCATATTGGATTTCAGGGCTGGTTCGTTGTGGAATTTTATCATCTGATGACAGAAATCGAGAAGGAATTGTTTTAGTTCCCAGTGTTGAAGCCATGTTTTATTATTTGACTTTGGCTCCTTTTACAACGATTTTTTGCACACTGTGGTGGCAATTCAGTGGCGTATCGTAGATTTAAATATGGCAGGGTCCAACTCGGTTGATATAAAACTAAGTGGTTTAAGTAGGTTGGGCAACCATCTAAAACAAACACCTTCAACAGGGTTAAGTCATTATTGATTGAGCTGACACAATCATAGCTTTAATTGCTCCAGTTACTCTTGGATTCTATCTCGGAGATTTTTGTTCTCATAATATGTATTTTAGTAGTCACACTTGATTCAGTTGAAATGAAACTGGATTGAAATTGTGTTCGAGAGGTTTTAGAACCAAGGTTGAATGAAAGACGTTTGTGTTCTATTTCTTCGAGTAACATAGTTTACTTGTATCGGAAGATCACAATAGATAATTGTTTTTGAAGTGTTTGTTTTTTTAGTTTTATGATGTAATAATTAGTTGGTAGTTGTAAGCTAAAAGCTGGAAGACGATAGCTGGAAGCAAGAACTTTCATTTGTTGTATGTATTTGTCAAGGTAGCTGGTAGGTGAAGCTGAAAAATATAGATTTACAAAAACATAAATAAACCACTTAAAACGAACAAAACAATTCATTGTTAGGGGTACTTATGTTTATTCACACATTAACAGCTTCTAAAATCTCCTATTAGCTACATCAAGTAGCCTTCTACTTTGGAGCGTTTTCTTTCAAAATAGAAGTTTCTCGCCCCACATCTAAACAAAACTGAAAGCTTTTATTATCAAAACTAAAAGCTTCTAGCTCAAAAGCTTCAAAATGTTTCGTACCAAACATACCAATAACGTCTCCGTTAAACAAAGTAGAGTTGTGTGTTGGGGGTGGTAGTCCCGCCTCATGACAATTTTCCCTGGTACCAGCCTGCACAAACATCCTAGTAACCAAGATGAGGTTGTGAAAAGACCAACTTGCCTAAAATCCTATTTTACAACACAATCTGTCCATGTTAAAGACTAACAATAGCATAAATCATACTAAAAACTTTTGAAAGTAAAATTAACAACCAACAGTTCATGGTTTATATATAGCTTAACTGATATAGGTTATGTTTTAGAAAAATGTAAAGCAGCTTTTCACTAGACACGAATCTTGATTTCAAGCTCCAACTTTAGCAACTTTCCTCTGCTCAATTTGACCGGTCAACGGGCACTGCATTTCTGTCCAACTAATTGGAACCATCGTACCGCCTACAAAGATAAACCACCCAGAAAGAACACTGTTGGTGTGAATACAAGCAATCTTCAAATCTTCTAATATTAATAAAAGACTAACATGAGTAAGATCTATTACACAATCCTAACCATTGATGTCGATAAAAATTTTAATTATCTTAACCATCCATTTTGGTAAAAATTGAAACCCAATTTTGACTTTTCTTTGTCAAGATTTATAATTAAAAAACGTGTACTACACGATATTATCAAATATTTGGTAAATATTTATTATTTAATACTTAGATAAGGAAAAAATGTGGTCAACACATAAAAGACTTCCACCATTTATACTTAAAAAAACTCAAAAACTTATATTTATTAATGAATTCAAATCTCTTCTCTTTATATCTTCTTCTAATAATCTTTTAATATTAATAAAAGACGAAGATTCATCAATTTAGTTAGACAATTTAACCCTTCATTTAGTCAATTACATCATTCTTTAATTAAGCAATCATAATCATTCATTTGGTCAAAGTTAAAACTCAACTTCGACTCTAAATCGGTTTATTATTCAAATTCAATTCAAATATGAGATAATGCAAGAAGTAACTAAAATATTTTACTTAAATTCCAAAAATAGCGTGAAAATATTACATATTTTTATTTATTTTATCATCTATAATTAAAGATTATATAATAAAATTAAAAGTTAGATATGATAGCACCGTTGAAGAAAATAATTTACAAGTTATAATATTTAAGACTTCGTGATAGTTTATCTACATAAAGTTTATCTTAACCTATAAAGATCATCTCTTATCTTTTCTCTTAAGATTAATAAAGGACTAACATTCATTCATTATTGTTTTGCATCAAATATTTGTCATCACACGTGTAATACATGGAGCGCTTAGCTTGTATTACATAAAAGTATAACTTCCTTGGTTCAAACTTCAAACAATATACACTTCGACGATAATGGTCAAAGAAAAAAATGAACCCAGTTTTATAAAAATGAATATATAACAATTTATATGCACCATTTTACTTTGGAGGAAGCTTTCTAGGGACTGAAGGTGCAACATATTTTCTATTATTATGAAAAGGGCTGATGTCATAGAATAGCAACATACTTAAATCTGTTTTGGTAATTATACTTTTTCTTTGGGCCCGGTTTAGTAATTATACTTTGATTTGGTGGTCCTATTTTGTAATTACACTGACACGTGACAGATTTTTTTTTGACTCCATGTAATTAATTTTGACCGTTGTACGGCTATCTTGTGCTTAAATTTCAAAATTAGCACATCAACCCAAAATATAATTATCAAAATGGACCAAACATAAGTATAATTACCAAGGTGGACAATTATCAAAGTACGTTGCTATGTTGTGACATTTTCACTTATAAAAATTGCAAAGTCCACTTGTTGGCATGCTTCCATGTCATGATGGCAAAATGGACGGGTTGTGTAAAAAATTACTGAAATATGTCAAAAACAAGTTGTATTGGGTTGGCAACCTTCAAACACTTATTGAGTCTTTCTTTTCTTGTAAGACATCAAACTTGTATTATTACAATGAGAATACAAGTCAAGGGAAAAAAAAGGCTTGTTTGAAGGTTTATGCATTTTGAATACACTTAGGGCGATTTCAAGCCATTTGTCCCATTCAACTCATTTCCATTTTAACTTGTTGGGAATGTCCATAGATACAAACAAATTTATATATGACAAAGCATACGCCTGTTGTGTCACACATAAAAGAACAATTTGACTCGTAAAAGCAAGACAAGATAACAGAGAAAACCCTAAAGTGAGTGTTCAAGGATGAGCATGGGCAGAGGTCGTGCCTAAGCGCATGATCTGTGTAGATGCCTGTCCTTTTAGGGCAGTGCTTGAGCTGAAGAAGCAAGACTGCCTTGGCAAGCATGACCATGCTCAATTTGAACGGCCAGAAATGGTTTTCACACTAACTGGAGATTTTAATGGGATTGATGGGTGATCGGTGGAGGTTCTAGGGCCGTTCGGTTTTGATGTTGCTACTAGTTTGGTACTTTGGAGGCATGTTCTTACTGTTTCTAGATTGTATCAAGTCTTGGAGATCAAGGAACGAAGGGCTAGCAGCCTAGCACTCATGTGGAATCAAGAATATGTGGACTACTGTAGAGGAAATCTCTTTTGGTTTCTCGGTCATCCACCTTATCTATGTTTACTTACACTCCATGTTTATGTTAGTTGCTTGATTTTGTTGTACATGGATCCATGTCGTTTTGCTTTGGTAGAAAGTTATGAAACATGTTTTAATCCTTTTGTTTTATTCTTCCACTGCCAAAATGAATCTTGACCCATATATTATTAAATGGGTTGAAAGTGCAACCACTACTTCCGAGGATAGTTACACATGTGGATTGTTATTCGAACATAATTTATTAGTGCTAGTTACTTTGAAATACAAGGATTCACTATCAGAGGACATTTTAGTTATTTGTCTCATAATGGAACTTTTCCTACTTTGCTTGTGGGTATTACCTGCTTACCAATTGTCATAACTACAAATTATCGATGCTTTTGACTTTTAACCTTATAAGTGTAGGGATTTGGATATGTTCAATAATAAGTTCTCAAGAACTAAGGGATGGAAAAATGTTGCAATTTTCAGGAGACTGATGAAACTCTTTCTTAGAACTTGAAATTTATTGTCGACAAGAGTCAAAATATTGAATTGCAGATAGAAGTAGTATAGAACAAGAACTGTTTACCTGCAATGCTTTCTGCCGATACTACCCCCAGTTCATTCTGTGCAGTTGAAAGATAATATGCACGTGCATCTCCTAAGGAAATCTTATCAATTTTGTTAAAGGTGAAAAAATTGACAATAAGCCAACGTATAAATGTGCATCTGTGTTCACATGAACTTGAGAAAAAACAAATAAGAACAGATGTGGGTAACGGGTCAAAACAGGTTCGAGTTGAAATAGGCTGAGTTGGGTTGACATGCAAACACTTTTCGTCCAATTATATAAATTTTTACAAATAATTAGCATGTTAATCATGATTAGAAAATGTTATTAAGATAATAATCAGAATCTTGTTTAAAACAGTTTGGGAGGTTGTACTCATTAAAAAAAGCGTTTAGGCATTTTCAGCCAGTTCAACCCATCCTCCCCATTTGATATTAAACACAGCCCAAATTAACCCATTTGCTAGTAAAAGGGAAATTGCCACCTGTGCTGTTAAAAATATATAAGAAAAATATAATATATATCTGCAGAGATCAATGAAACAAAGGATACGACTGAAGCTTTGACAATATCACCAGGGCGGAAAGATGAATGCATATCTACTTTGTCAATCTCAGTTGCTCTAACATCTTGTTGCCTGTTCATATAAAGAAAACATACAATACTAAGAATCTAGAGGTCGATGGTAAAAAATGCATGTGTATCTGATTTAAAACATACAATACTTGTATCCGATATATTCAAGTGAGAATATTATAGCATTAATTTAAAATTGAGCCAAGCAAATTTGACTTCAATTACATCTCTGAATGATCAAGTAAATTTGGATTTTATATTGATATAACCTATCCAATTTAGAACTCGGAATCCAATTACTGAATAAACGTATGCTGTAACATATGCGCATGCTTTGTATGCTATGTGTAGCTAACCATATGGAGTACCTATTGTTAGAAATTAATTATCTAATTTATGTGACAATTAAATATGTAAAGACTATAGTTTATAGGGTGTATTATTATGTATTAAACTTATGTATGTGAGTGTATATTTTGGCAGGAAACAGTGGCGGCGCCACCACCAACTGCCGCCAATAACCACCGCCGGCAGTTATGCCGGCAACCACCAGAAACCAGCACCGTCCCCCCCTCTATATATACATATCATCTGCAGAATAATATATGTGTAATTTGACTATTTGAGTATGAATCCAAGTTGGTGTACATATACAAATCCTATATTTTTGTGTTCTATACTTTGTTGATTGAAGATCATGGCGCACACACACACCAAACCCCTAATCGATGAATTCCCTACACCTATAGTTAAAGATTTAACCTTATAACTAATGATTACGTTTATAACTACTATTATCACTAGCTTTATTTTCTATTAGAATTTTTAGTACAATCTTTATATTCATAGTGATGTAGTATATTCTATTAATGCTTACAAACTTCTTAAGAAACACACAAAAAAAATAGAAAAGATCTTGTATTCATGATTACCTGATGATGCCAGAGAACTTTTCTCGTACAGATTTCGAACCAACACACATAACATCTGCTGAAGCCATTTTAGCCATCACCTTAGTTACCTATTTCAAGTGATTTAAACATATCAACTCTAAAATCAACATGAGCTCTGTGATTATGGCCCAAGCTCTATAAGTATAACATCAGATAATAAAATCCTCTAACACATGATCAAGTGAATCACATAGCTTCATGGTTAAATAAAATGATAAATACATAGATGCAAGCTTTGCGCCTTTGTTCAAGAAATGTTTGTGAGTGTACAGGATAAAGAAAATCTTTTAGATCAATTCCTACAACAATGCCACAATGGTGTGCACAATCATAATGTGAAGAGACAAAAATAAAATTTAGCGAATAAAAAGAATATTTTTTTCCATCATAAAGCATTGATAAAGTAAAAATATTTCTCATCAAGAAAATATGTGCACTCACGTATCCTTGTATGGGTTTTTGGCAATAAAAATTATGGTAGACTTCTTAGTTGAAAGAATAAAACTAAAGATTTGGGTTTTGGTATTCTTTAAATGCATTTAGATGAAGAGATGGACAAGATGATTGCAAAATTACTAAATTGCCCTTTGAAAAGGAGCGTTTCATGCATGTGATCCATTCTACAGTGAACTTTTAATGTAACCGTAAATTTAGGCATTTTACATGCAAGAACTTATATTTCCAATGACTGCAACTTGTGCTATAGATTAATAGCAAAATCATTACTTGCCCAAAAAATAGATATTATGAAGAGACTATAAATTGGTTAATAAGAAACAAGATATAGAAGAGAATTCCAATAAAAAGGAATATTCTAATATATCTAAGTAAAGACACTTACTCGAGCTATCACAACACAACCTGGCTCAGGAACAGGACCATGGGCTTTGTGTCCAATCACTTCTACAGTTGGCCTCTGAGATTTTATTATAAATAAAGAAAGTATATAAATTAGAAGAAAAAGAAGAGAAGCATACTAATGATCCTAAGAAAGAACAAAAATTAATAGCATTCATGTTTTAATGCAAAAAAGAAAAAAAATCAATATGCTCAATGTATAAAGAGGGAATAAGTTGATTTATACCAACTGCCAACATATGTAGCAAACGCTACTCAACATCTTGGCCAACAAGATCTTAAATCACTATGTATTAAGGTTAGGTTGATAGGTTCCCTATGCTTTGTAAAGAATGCTTTAATCAATCAGGTAAAAAAATCGAAAAAATTAAGAAATATAGACAGGAACGCAACAATTTATATAATCACTTATCTTTCTTGCTCCTCACCGGCCAGATAAAATGATTAGTAAACAACATTCTATACAATATAAGTTCATAAATAGTTTAGTATTTAGGTCAACTTAAAAGACCAAAATCAATAAATGCACAGGCAGCAAAAGGAGTGATAGAGGCCAAGTCGATGCCTTAATCATAATGCAAATTCTTAATGCTTCTACCACAGGTTGCTACAGATTTACAAACCATGCCACTCGTATTCAGGGACGGATCTATGCACAAGCCAGTGGTGGCACGGGACACCAGCCAATTTTGTCTGCTTAGTGTAAATTTCGATTTTTTCGAGGCGGTGCTACCACCGATTTCAATGGTGCCATCACCCATTTCAAATCCTGGGTCCGCCCCTGCGAGCGCTGCTAAAGTATGGGTGTACTACTCGAGATGATGGGTATCAAATCTCGTATTAGTATAGTTTTACATGTAAAGTGGTTCATAAGAGTTCAACTACAATAAAAATCATCACATAGAGGGCCTAGTAAATGTTGTTTGGGTCAGGAAGTTTAGTATAGCTTGAATGAGTGTGACTCCACTCGAATTTACTAGCAGACATTTTATTCAAATTTAACTTATTCTTAAAGCCTTCAAAATTCATCAAACATTTAAACAATGACATCAGTCTCCACCTTTAAAAGTGGTTGCTTTGATATCAGCATGGTATTATTTGATATAGACTCGCGCCCTAGGCTATTAAAATCCAACTTATTGCTAATGTACAACTTCAAAGCTGAAATGGATGTTCTTATTCATATTTAAGACTGACGACTATTATTAGTCGTAATTTTCACTATACCTACAAAATTTATCAAACAGTTATCAAATATTGCATCAATTTATCTGGGATTTGAAAACGATGAACAATTATCGTAATTAAAAACAGCACGATATTATTTGATATACGTACCTGGTCTGTAGAATCAGGCGACGGAGGAACGAAGGAACGGCGGCCAGTGAGGGCTGCATACACGAAGTTATTTTGGTGTGAGAAATAGGATCCTCTTCCTGCTTTCACTTCAGTTCCTTTCCCCAGTATTTCTCCTGGTGTCACCATCTCTTCCTCAGCTACTTCCTCTCTCATTCTCTCTTTCACTCTGTAGATAACGATTGAGCAAGCAGAGTTGTCGTTCTTCAATGGCGGCCGGCGAGAAGACACCGTCGAAGGGCAAGGGTTTTATACGGCTGTCCGGGCAAACCTATTACAGCAACTGCTAGAGGAATCTATACGTGAAAATAATTAAAATAACATTAATAGGGTGTTTGTTTAAGGTTTTTTTTTTTCTTTTTTTTTGACTTAAGCTTACGAGCTTATAAACTTTTGAGAGAAAAAGATGTTTGAATTAGCTTATAACTTCTGAGTTAATAAGCTTCTTTTAAAAAGGTAGAGAATGATCAAAAAGAGCTTTTTTACATTAGCTTATTAATGTAAAATGATCAAAAAGAGGGTATAAAAGTAAAAGTGTAAAAATAAGCTCACAAGTAAGAAAATAAGCTAGTTTAAGATAGCTTATGAAAAGTGGTTTATTTTTATAAAAATAAGCTAATAAGCTTAGCAAAACACATAAAACATTATAAGCTCAAAACATAAGCTCATAAGCCAAAAAAATAAGCTTAAACAAACACCCCCTAAGAGTGAATTACTGATTTTGGTTCTGTGGTTTATCAGAAATTACTGATTTAGTCCTTTATTTTAAAAAATTACTGTGAAGATCCCTTAATTTGATAATTTGTCATAATCTCGGTCCTTTAGCCATAAAAACTAATGGCACTGGTGTTATAAATTTCAAAATGACCATTTTGCCCTTTTATAACATCACAAACTCAGTCCCTATGATTTTCAATAGTTTCACTTTTAGTCCTTTAACATTTTTTTTAATAATTTACTCTATACATTTGTATATGTGTGTGTACATGTATATATATTTAATATTTTTATTTTAGTACTTAAAATTATATTTTATTCTTATTCTTATTTATCT
>JAUEJL010100561.1:0-13291 GCA_032274825.1 Drosophyllum lusitanicum
CGAGTGATTGGTTAATTATGGTACGTTCTCAACATGTGGAATTAAGTTTTTGTTCAGACCAAAAGAGTTGTACGTACGTTATCCATAACAGGATGGTTGCAAAATTAATTAGGTTATCATTAGACATATATATGTAAGAAGATGTAAGCGATCATGATAAGTTTTCAATTCCCTGCTTGTTATAATTATGAGAGATACATATACATATATATATATATATCATTTGGTCGTAAGTTTACAGATTCTATCGATCTCAAAATCAATTGACTACAAGTAAAATATCTTAATACTCTTATTAATCATGTTGTAAAGTACGTCATGCTCATCCAATTTGTAACAATACTCGATCAACATTGATCACTTAATTTGCAATAAAATCTAAAGAAATTCACAACCTTGCATGGTTGTACGTATTGAAGAGATTAATAAAATTTGTTTTATCATTTAATATTGGCAATATGATATTTTTATTATTTTGTAATTGCCTTTTTATTCATTTTTTTTCTTTCGCTTATAAAAAACATACCTATGAAAAAAAACTGATGGCGTCCAATAAAAGATATGTTAGGTCAGTCACTTCATTCCCCTTTTTACCAAAAGGAAATCTGAGCCCACTTATCCACTAATTAGACACCAAACAACACACACTCATATATATATATATATATATATATATAGGGGAGGGTTCAAACGAGAACTGTTTTTCGTACGAGAATCAATCTTGGCCGTTCATTTTGGATAATGGAATTCATGGATGAAGAGCGTGGGGGGATTGAGTATGACAGAGTGCATATAAGGAATTCATGGGTGGACAATCCAATTGAAGGAGGGGGAATTGGACGGCTAATATTGGTTCTCGCGGTTCTCGTACAAAAAACAGTTCTCGTTTGAACCTTTCCCTATATATATAGGGAACGGTTCAAACGAGAACTGTTTTTCGTACGAGAACTGCGAGAATCAATTATAGCCGTTGGTTTAAAAGATGGAGGGTCCAGATTAAAGAGTTGTTAATAGATAACCTTAAACTAATCAAATCTATTCTTAACTAATTAAGGACAATTTAGACATTTTCACATTACCCCCACTTTTTTAAACTAATATATCCATCAAATAGAAATGTATTAAATTACGAAAATTATACCAAATTAATGAGAAAATTAAGCTCTTTAATTTGAGACCGATCTAGCTATATATTTTCGATTTTTTTTGTATTTGCTGGGCTTTTTTAGTACAGACGACATTTGCACATATGCAAATATATGCACTTGTGCAAATGCACAGATTCAACTAGTTTTTTCAGCACAAATGTAGATATGCACATATGCATATGTCGAGAGCTGTGTAAAAAACCCCCAGCAAACGCGAATTTTTTTTCGAAAAAATATAGCAAGATCGGTCTCAAATTAGAGAGCACAATTTTCTCGTTAATTTGGTATATTTTTTTTGTAATTTAACACGTTTTTGTTTGATGGATATATTAGTTTTAGAAAATTGGGGGTAATGTAAAAATGTTCATACTAGTATTTCCCATTTTAAAATAAATAAAAAAGACAGGAAATAAAATGATTGCCCAGAAATGGTTCTCGTAATTCTCGTACGAAAAACAGTTCTTGTTTAAACCGTCCCCGTTTAAACCGTCCCCTACATAATTAAATTTTATGATTGTTTAATTAATTACATTAATGTCATTATTAGATCTTGGTCATTAAATTAATACATTTAATTGTCCAGATTTGAATTTTAGGGACTATGTTTAAGCATAGGGACTATATTTAGTCCCTTGACTATTTAAGTTCTAACCTGACGACTTTGACCCCTCTAGTTTAATTTCACATCTTATCACATATAATTACATAATAAATTTTTGGATGTTACAAATGATTAAAGGACGACTATTAAAAAGAATCCAAAGCTACACGGAAAATGATAAGATAGATAATATTATTTATTGCTAGTAGGTTATCTCTGCTAGAAAAGTATTTTTGCTTTACGCTAACTCGTGATTAAAGTAAGATTACTTTTCGCCCACTAACTTTATAACATTATTATTCTCCTTAGTCCCCGCAAAGCTCGTCTATAAATATCCGTGCATTTTGGACATGCAAACCATCAATCTCATACATTGAGAATCTACACAGTTCCTTAAGAAAAGATTTTAGAATGAAGTTCAAGCTTTTAAGCAAGAACAAGTTTTCAGAGTTAGCATATTTGTGTAAAACAAACTCGTTCATGTATTGAACTTTTTTAAACATTAGTTGTTTAGAAATAGTGTGTCTATGTGCTAGACAAATTAGTTGTCACGTTTTATTATACTTAGAATTTCCGTTTATAGTACATGTAATTCTTATTCATATAAATATTTGATTCATATCAATAAGAATTATATAAAAGTATAATTACGTGTCTTTAATTTTAAAAAGCAAGAGTTTGTATTCATCCCCCAATTCTACAAATATTTGTTGTTATGTACTCAATCTGGGACTATCAGACTCTCTTCTCTATCTCTCCCCCTCCCCCTTACGAAGGTGAACAAATCAGCAAGAAATGAAATGGATTTTTGGTGCTCTCTCTCATCGATTATTTGGTGTGTGTTCTTCGATTCCCAGGTTTCATCTTCATTCTCATCTTTGATTTTGGTTGTTTTTCTTATGTAATAAATCATGTGATGTTCTTGGATGTGTGTTATTCGATCTCCCGAAATGTGTGTGGATCAATTTATTTGTGAAAATCGAATTCATGTTCCTGACTTCATGAATAGATTTAGATGTGTTCTTCATGAATGGATTTTGTGAATCTATTTAGGTGTGTTCTTCACGAATAGATTTCAAGAATGGATTTTGTGCATCAATTTCTTTTATGTTCTTCGATTTGCAGAGGTATTGGGTTCATGTTCTTCATTTGTTCGTTTTATGAATAGATTTAAGTTCCAAATACATGTTTCATGATTTTGATTTCAAGATGTTGAGTGTTCTATGGGTTTGTGTTTGAACGTAGATTAAGAACAAAAATAAAAAAATATAAGAAGTAAAAAAACAAAATTTTACAACCTAAAGAGGTAAAAGGTAAGCAAATGGGTTAAATCACAAAAAAAAGACTTTGAGGTTTAAACAAAGGGTCAATAATGGATCGATCATTAAAGTTTTAGTTCATTTTCGGTTTAACAATAAAAGTTTTTTAACAATTTTACTATAAAGTTTGAATTTTTTATGATTTAATCTTCAAAGTTACGTATTCTTTTTGGTTTAGACCTTACAGTTTTTTTCTAAATAATTTAACTCTTAAGTTTTTGTTAGAAAAGTTATAATCAAGTAGAGCAAGTAAACTCAAATTACACATTCTCTTCATTACAATTTACACTCTCATAGACTATATTCTCTTGTGAGTCACTCACCCTAATAACAACAAATATCACTTGATGTATAGGCATTGTAGTTTTCATGAAATACTAACTAGACCGATTAAAATAGCTGAAAGTTGTATCTTTTATTTATATATGTATTTGGTATGATAACTGATAATTGCAGCTGGATAGTGTAAAATAACAATAAAACAAAAATTATAAAAATAAAAGGAATTGCAAAACAATTAAAGAGAGTTCTTAGTTAATTTTGTATATAAAAAGCTTCTCGCAAGTTTTAAAAGCTACTTTAAGAAGCTTTTTTGTTAGAGTTTTTTTGTTTTGAAAAAAAAATTTCAAGCTTTTTCATCCGAACAAAACTTGAATCGTTTTCTTTCAAAACAAAAAACTACAATTCCAAAAAGCTCAAAAAAGTACGAACCAACCACACATTTAAACTATTCTCGTCACTGCATAGCGCGGATACCTTACTAATCATCATGAAATTGACTCAAAAATGTAATATTATTGTTTGGGTAAAGTGGGCCTAACTGCCATAACTCATGAGGAGCACGTAGCCGATTGAAAATATTAAAAAAAGGGAAAAGATAATAAAACAAGAACCGAGTGAAGCAACGTGTATCGTGTGTCATTTATTGCGACCATTATTTAAATTGATTGTATAACAGAACAGCCAAACGCAGAAGAAAGGAAGAAGACGAAGAAGAGCAACAATGGCGACCATTAAGCTACCATCATCTGTTCCTTCTCCTTCCGAAGACTGTGAGCAACTCCGAAAAGCATTTGCAGGTAATTATCTCTAATCACCTCTTACTGGCATTTCAACTTTGATTGTTTCTTCAGATCTCTCCAGATCTATGATGTTTTTGTTTCCGATCTTCAATCATTCTGTTACTGTTCATGATCTGATTGATTTCCTGTTGATCCTTGAATCCATTCTTGCCTGATCGTATTGTGTATAATGTTGAATTCTGGATGGAATTTTTGTTGCTTCCATTGATCATGTGATTCGTGAGATTAAAATTCTGGTCAAATATCCAGAAAATATGAATTATAAGATCAGTATATGTGATTTTGGTTATTTCGATTATTGAGAATTGCTTTTGGGTTGAAATCTGATCGGTTAATCGCATCCTCCTGTTCTTGAATAAATTGTTGCATACAGGATTTAGGAATCAATTGGTGACCCTAGATAGATTTGAGTTTATACTTTAAAATAAGTGTGAACAGGAGTCTAGCCGAGCTTCGATTACTTTAGGCAAAGCTCGAACTTGGCTAGAAGAGGATTTAAGATCGGTTCGAGCTCGATTGGTAAGCTCAAATATTTATATTAAAATAATTTTTAAATAACCAAACTTATGCGAAATCTATAAAAAACTATATTAAATAACAAAAATAATTTTAAATATGTATAAATATTATAACAAAATATGAGTATAAATTAAATTTCGATTTCACATTGGTATGACCTCAATAAATTAATCAATAATAATACTTTTAAATATTATTTTGAATATATTTATATACGCATTTATATATTTTATAAAGCTTAAAAAGCTTGATAAGAGTTCGAACCGATCTCTTATAAGCTCGAGCTCCATTTCAAGCTCATTTTTAGGCTCGAGTTCAAGCTTGAACTCGATAAAAGCTTAACTTGAACGTGCTTGAGCTCAAGCTGAGTTTGAATAACTCGATAAAAACTCGACTTGTTGCAGCCCTACATTCAAATGGAAAGAGTTATAATAGTATAAAACCATTTGATCCACGACAAGTGATCTACTAACAAGTGTTTTGACACCTAGGTTGATCGGGCTGGTCCGCCAATTTAAGTTTTGAAAATTAAATAGAACAACATAAATATATAGAAAATAAAAAAGTGTATTTTAGCAAAACTCTTGTAAATTATATTCATCAATGAAAGTTTTGTTAGTACCATAAATACAAAAGTACATTAAGACAAAGTTTGAATATGTTTATGACTAATTATTATAGTACTATTGTATCAAAACTATAAAAATTAATAAAATAAAGTTCTGACGTGAGTGCGTGACATAATGAGAAAACAAGACATGAATATATTATGTGAATATATTATGTAGTACGGTCAATCCGAAAAGTCAAACTTCTCTTTTCAAGACCATTGAAAGAGATTTTTTTTACTCCTACATTTAGTGTATAAATTAACGAAATACACCTACTGCAGGATAGGATATTCATTCCAAAAATTTAACTAGTATTTTTTACACAATTAATTAAGATTTTTATTTAAAAACTATTATACCTATGCTTCCGAGTATAAGTATTACGACGACAATTTTGTTGTGTTCGTGTTCACGAGTGCCATGTTGATGGGTCATGACACGAACACAACCTATTTAATTATTTGTGTCATGATACGTGACACAAACACGTATACATGAAAACACTACACGACCCGTGTAACGCATTTTAATCTAACGGTTCACGGGTTCACATGTCATAACGGGTTGAAGGGTCAGCAAGTTTCGTTTTACTAATTTAGTACCTTGTTTGTCAAAATATACATTCTAAATGTAAAATACCAAATAAAGTTCAAGCATACCTAGATAATTTAATCCAAATACAATAGCTTGATGCTTCTAAGAGACAATTTAGCTACAAGTGATAAATCATTGATGATTTGATATGTCTACTTTTGATGGTCTCAAATCAAGGAAGAAACAAATGATGAATTTATTTTTGATTAGGTTACGAGGATTAAGGAATAATTAAGTGAAAAAAACCCCGATAGGCAAATAGGAAAGATCGAAATAAAGGGGTAACTTGAAAAATCTAAATAATTATATGGGTTGGTGGGTCGTCCGAAAACTCGCTAACTAACCCGAACATGACTCGTTTAATGATCCGAACCTGTGTAAGTCCAACCCAATCCTGTTTATTTACGTGTCGGGTTCGTTTCATGCCGATAATTACCACCCCTTAAATTGAAATCTTTTTTACATCCTAATTTTCATTACAGAATGTACAAGTAATCACAATAATACTCTTAGTTTAAGATTAAAAAAAACAAATGCAATTACTAAATCATGATAAGTAAGCTATATCGAGTTAAATGATGCACCAAATGAATATGGGTAAAATATAGTTTAATTCTTAAAGTTTACATTTTAAAACAATTTTAAAACCTCATATGTGTTCGGTAGAATACGGTTCATTTCTTAATCTTAAAACTTTAAACTAAAAACGGTTTAACTCTTGTGCTTTTTGAATAAACATTCTAATCCCAACAAGTAGTAGAATTAAATCGTATATAAGTGTATTTTTTGCGAATTAAACCGTAATTTACCTAACAAATTTGATGTTTAAAATGTGTTATAGGAAGTCAAGTGGCTAAAACAATCGTTTGCACTAAGTTTGAATATTAACTGTTTTGAAATGTAAAATTTAGGGATCAAACCATATTTTACCAAAATAGTAATACAAATCGAGTAAATTGCTATAGCATAATAGAGGACAGTGATCGTTTTCAACGGTGTTTATATTGTATATACATTTTACAAATACTCTACTGATATTGTACTCTATAATGTGCAAAACAGTTACATATCTCAGTTATGACAATTAATAATCTACAGGTTGGGGAACAAACGAGGATCAGATCATTCAGATTTTGGCCCATAGAAATGGTGCTCAACGAAAAACAATTCAAGAAACATA
This sequence comes from Drosophyllum lusitanicum, assembly GCA_032274825.1. Taxonomy (NCBI): domain Eukaryota; kingdom Viridiplantae; phylum Streptophyta; class Magnoliopsida; order Caryophyllales; family Drosophyllaceae; genus Drosophyllum; species Drosophyllum lusitanicum. Next base: position 7,055 of record JAUEJL010100561.1, read on the forward strand.
TTTTGAAACATATGGTGAACATCTCCTTAAAGATTTGGACTCCGAGCTTTCAAGCGATTTTCAGGTTAGTTTGAATCCACGATAATTTCGACCAATTTACTGATGAATAAGTCCGATGAAACGTTGTAAATGCGTGCAACAATTTTTTTTGAAACAAGGGTATCTGTATGAATTCTTGAATGGCAAAGTATATATAGGTAATAGCTGATATTAATAATTATTTTTAGAGATCATATGTTGTGGCAAAAGATATTTAATTTCAAGGACGATGGCAAAAGAAAGTTTTGAGAGACGGACGGAGGCTTCTGAGACGACAATCGTTTCTAAAAACCTTTTGGGACGATTTTCTAACTTATTACCACGACGTTTTTTGGTCTCTAAAAGTCACTTTTCTTTTTCATTTAGTGTACTAAATCTTTTTCATTTAAATTTTTTTATTATTATTTGAACAGAGGGTGGTGTTATTGTGGACACTAGAGCCAGCTGAGAGAGATGCATATTTGGCTAATGAAGCAACAAAGAAACTCACAACAAGCAATTGGGTTCTCATGGAAATTGCTTGCACAAGGTCTTCAGATCAACTTCTTTGTGTAAGGAAAGCATATCATGCTAAATACAAGAAATCGATCGAGGAAGATATTGCACATCACACATCTGGTGATTTTCGCAAGGTATTTTATATCTATATAAGGTTAAAGATATGCTCAAGTGTCATTTAAATCAAAGGTATAGAATTAGGACGGTGTGCGAGTTTGCTGTAAAAAAAAGAAAAACCAAAGCAAAAATTCAGCCTACCTTGGATTAGGCATGCAATAATGTGGATATGAACATTCGTTCTTCAAATTTTCTTTTTGGCTCTATTAGCCCATATCTGCTGTATTTATCTGGTCACCTTTTAACCTTATTTCTCCCGCGACAGCTTTTAGTTCCTCTTGTGAGTGCTTTCCGCTATGAAGGAGACGACGTCAACATGACATTAGCGAAATCAGAGGCTAAATTATTGCATCAGAAAATCTGTGATAAAGCGTACAACGATGAAGAGCTTATTAGGATTCTTACAACAAGGAGCAAAGCTCAACTCAATGCAACATTAAACCAATACAACAATCAATTTGGAAACTCCATCAACAAGGTATTATATTCGTTATTACCCCGAACTTATTAAGTACGCAGTTGCATAAAATTTCGACTCAATGGATTCATTTGATCGAGTTTTGCTTGATCACAAATGGTTTATATGTCGCAATAAATTAAGTTTTGTTTTTAGGTAAAAGCTTTATTGCATACAACATCATAAACTTGTTTATGTTGAAATGATTATTAGTACTGTTATTAGGAAAATGATCCGTAATATTAACATCATATAACTTATTGCGGTTTGCTATTATGTGGAATGATTATGAGCATATTTTTATTGTTATTAGAGTTTAGTTCCCCAAAATGTATCCAATTTGTTACATTTTGATATTGTGTGTATCAAAGATTAAATGTTTCTATTGTGTGTATCGAACTTTTAATTTGTTACTGTTGTATGTATTTTAGTTATATAAAAAAGGAAAAAATGGAAGAAACAACATTTTGGAATTAACCCAACCCAATATTTTTCGACAAGTTCTTAAAAGTGACTCATTTCAACTTGAACATGATCCCGAAGATTTATAATTTTTTCAGGACTTGAAAGCAGATCCCAAAGATGAGTATCTCAAATTTATAAGGTCAACAATCAAGTGTTTGACTGTTCCTGAGAAATATTACGAGAAGGTTCTTCGATTGGCAATCAACAAACTAGGGACAGACGAATGGGCTCTGACGCGTGTCGTCACCACACGAGCTGAGGTTGATTTGCAACGAATTGCGGAAGAATATCAGAGAAGAAATAGTGTGCCTTTGGATCGTGCAATCGCTGGAGATACATCTGGAGACTACGAGAAAATGCTTCTTGCGTTGATGGGCCACGGCGATGCTTGATCAATACATTAGAAAACCCCGCTATCGGTATGATCTTTGTTTTTCAAAATGCCATTGTGTTCGAATCATTTTGATACTATTAAGTATGTGATGTGTTTGTGTGCTATAAACTATATGTGGGTTGTGATTTATATGAGAATAATTTGTGGAGTAGATGTTAATTGGTGTATGTTTTGTAACTTTGAAGAATGTTTTAGAGGTATTGGTCTTGATTTGATATGGTCTTTTAAGTTGATGTGAATTATGGGTAAATATACAAAGCCCCTGACATGAAAAATTTGTACTTGATGTGTAAGGAGAGGCAAATATATATACAAGAATCTATAGTGAGATGAAGAACTTAAAAGTGATCATAATCTCATTCTAAAAATTAAAAAAAAAAGACGTAGACCAGCGGTGTTCGGTATATTAGGTGTTCTCAAAGTTTACGAGTTTAAGTTCCATATTAGACAAAATGTGTAGTTTAGAAATAGTGAGGTGATGTTTTTATAATTTTTCATGACAAATGATTTGTCTTTTTTTTACATATTTTTTGGAGGAGGTGGTATTAGAATTTTCTTTTATAAATTAAAATAGATTGTTATTCCATAAAGGTAAAAGATCTTCTTGTATTTATTTCTCAGTATTACTCTCATTTTCTCGAGTTTCATTCTAAAACTGATTTCTAATTAAGCAAATCTAAAACCGATTTCTACAACACATTGAAAATTAAGTTCTAATTGAACACACCCAAATCCGTAGAAGGGGAAGGTGATGTGGTGCAGATAATAGAGAACAGGAGGTGAAGTACGCATGATGAGGTGTGATGACACTATTGTGATGGTACATTAACGAGACGTAGAGAGTGTACTAGTGTAGGGCCGTGTTAGAAATCCACAATATGAGAACAAAGAACAAATTACACTTCAAGAACAATGAGCAGGTTAAAGAAAAAGAACCAGCTCCACCACAAAACTTTCAGCTAAGCCCCTTTAATCCAACGTATACTTTAAACACCACCTTGAACTTTCTACTCTTTATCACTTCAGCCCTTGTACTTTCAAACCTACACTTCAACATTTTAAGTTAAACCCTTATTTTACAAGACTAAAAAATTGAGGAACTAAACTAACTTCACATTTTAACACCCCCTCAAATTTTTGTCCGGAACAAATCAAACAATTTCATTTCATCACAAAAAACTTATGTTGACTTTTACAAAGTCTTTTTGTAAAAATGTCAGCAACATTTTTAAATGAATCAACTTTAAGTGTTTTAATAACACCCGCACTTACCTTTTCTCTAATAAAATGCAAATCAACTTCAAAGTGTTTGGTTCTTTTATGAGAAACAGTATTTCCTGCTATTTGAATAGAAGAATTATTATCACAGTAAACATCAATAGGTGTTAACCGTTCTAGACCTAAATCAGTAAGCAGCTTTAAAATCCATATGAACTCACACGTTACTAAAGTCATTGCACGGTATTTTGATTCTGTAGAAGACCGAGAAACAGTTGATTGTTTTTTACTTTTCCATGACATGAGAATTGCCAACGAAACACAAAAACCACTTACCGACCTCTTTGACGACAAACACTTTGCCCAATCAGCATAAGCAGAAAGTATAGGAAACTGACCTCTTTTTATGTGAATACCTTTACCTGGTTCACCTTTCAAGTACCTTAAAACTCTAAAAGCAAGTTTCAAGTGCTCTTCTGTTGGAGTGTGCATATACAGACTCAAAGCATGCATAGAGTAACTTATATTAGGTCTTGTTAATGTCAAATAAATCAACTTTCCTATTATTTTTTGAAAGACAGTTATATTGGACAACACCTTTGAATTTGAACCGGCTACTAGAGCTGACAAATTTATTTCCATAGGAGTATCTAACGGTTTGCAACCAAGCAACTCAAAATCATTTCAAAGTTCCAAACAATACTTCCTTTGGGACATACAAAAACCATCGGAAGTCCTAAGAACTTCAATCCCTAAAAAATATTTCAAATCACCCAAATCTTTAATCAAAAACTTTAAGCTTAATTTTTTTTTGCTTTGTTTATTTCTTGAACATCACTCCCTGTTGTTACAATATCATCAACATACACAAGCAACGCAATAAAAAACTCACCACTTTTCTTGGTAAACAGAGAATAATCAAACAAGCTTTGAACAAAACCATTTTCAATTAAACACTTCGTCAATTTCTCATTCCATTCACGAGGAGCTTGTTTAAGACCATATAACGATTTCACTAGCTCACAAACTTTATTATCAGATTTATCATAATAACCTTCGGGTAAAGACATAAACACTTCTTTTAGATCACCATTAAAAAAAGCATTATTTATATCCAATTGATATAGAGGCCAATTATTATTTACCGCTAAGTTTATTAAACATCTCACGGTAACCATCTTAACCACTGGCGAGAACGTTTCTTCAAAATCAATACCCTCTCTTTGAGCATATCCTTTAGCCACTAGTCTAGCCTTATACCTCTCTATCTCTCCGGTAGACTTATATTTTATCTTATACACCCATTTGCATCCAATAGCTTTCCTACCCGACGGTAACTCTGTAATTTCCCATGTCTTATTTCTGTGTAGAGCTTCCATTTCTAGATTCATAGCATCTACCCATTTTTGATCTTTAGAAGCCTCATGAAAATTTCGTGGTTCTACACTTTTATTCAAATTTGTTGTAAAACAACCCAACTCAGAACTAAGATTAGAATAGTTAACAACCCTATTCAACAGATACTTGATTTTTCCTTCAACTACAAAGTCTTCTACCCTTTTAGGCAAACTAGTATTCCTAGTAGACCTCCTAAACGACTAGTCTCACGTGGACTACTAGAGCTTGTATCTTGACCACTACTGTTATCATTAGAGTTTAAAAAACCAAACGTACCATCAGGAAAAACATTCTCAGTTGAACACTCATCATTTGACGTTTCAGTAGACCTATTTGAACCGGTAGAATTATCCAAACTGCCAGGCTCAAACTAATAACTGACATCACCATGAAAATTTCCTTCCCCATCATCATTAGGCAATTTATTCTCAACAACTTCAATATCAAGATATGGGGTATCAAAGATATTCAAATGACTCACTCTATTATCAAACTCTAACCGACTGGATTCAGATTTGGGTCTCATAACTAAAGGAAAAATATTTTCATAAAAGTTCACGTCTCTTGAGTAAAAAATCGTTTTGGAATCAAGACTATACACCTTATAGCCTTTCTTGGAATTTGAGTAATCAATGAATACACATTTATCAGCTTTAGACCCAAATTTATCTGAATTATTCAATTTAGTTGCAAAACAAAGACACCTAAAGTTTCTTAAATGTTTTAAATAAGGCTCAAACCCAAACACCATATGATAAGGAGTTTTCCCATTCAAAGCAGAGGAAGGAGTTCTATTAATCAGATAACAAGCAGTCACGATACAGTCCGTCCACATGTTTAAAGGAACTCCTCTTTGAAACAAAAGAGACCTAGCAACATTTAACAAATGCCTATGTTTCCTTTCTACTACTCCGTTCTGTTGAGGAGTATAAACACAACTTGTCTATGAACAATCCCCTCATTAGTGAAAAAAACAAGTCAACTTATTATTAACAAACTCGGAAGAATTTTTTCAAACTGATTTTTAACCAACTTTACAAAAGAATAAATATAATCAAAGGTCTCATCCTTGGTTCTCATAAGATAAACCCAAACAGCTCTTGTGAAATCATGCACAATGGTTAGAAAATATTTATAACCTTCTCTACTTGTTACTTTATATGGACCCAAACATCTAAATGAACAATATCACCTAGACTTTTGTTTTTTGCATCACTAAGAGGAAATGGTTCTCTTGTTTGTTTTGCCTTGTGACAAACATCACAAGGCATCAAAGACTCCTCTCCTAAACAAAGTTTATCTTTTAAAACATTTAAAACTTGATCGGCAGGATGTCCTAACCTAGTGTGCAGGAGATGTTTGGATTGTGAACAAACACCAATAGTATTACACTTAAAAAACCTTTACAGCTTCTTTGTAGTCAAAATAATACAAGCCACCTTGTCCCCAGAGTTATCTTTTGAGGTAAATCCTGTATGTAACACTTAAATTCATCAAAACCCACAAAATACTTACTATCTCTAGCAAGTTTATGAACAAACAGCAGAATCACACAATATTTTGGTAGAACCAATACATCAAACAAGGTTACATTTTTTGAAAGTTTTAAATCTCCTATTTTCATAACTTTAGCATTTGTCCCATTTGGATG
>JAUEJL010100572.1:0-13290 GCA_032274825.1 Drosophyllum lusitanicum
GATGGTGAAGATATGATGACGGTGATGGTTAATAGTGGTGATTGGCGGTGGTTGTAGTGGTGGTAATTGGTAAAGACGGTGGTGAAGGGTAAATGTCTTATTTGCCTTTTTTTAAAATTATAAATCGTTGGGATTTGGTAGAGAAAAGGGGGAGATTGATAGGATTTATTTAGGGTATAGGGTAAGTGTTTTATTTGCCCTTTTTATTTAATTAAATATTCTTAAAGGACCATTGATGCAATATTTAAAATCACAAGGACTATTATGTAAAGGATAAATTTGTGATTTTAAAATTTTAATGTCAAATATGTTAAAGTTAACAAATTTGCAATTAGTGTGCAAGTTATCAAACAAAAGGACTAAATTTGTAAGATTGTTTTGATAAATTAGGAAACTTGAAATTTGACTATATCTTAAAGTGCAAATACTATAATTTACTCTAAAATCAATTAGATATCCTTAGTTAGGACATATAAAACCTTAAAATTTAAATAAAAAGAACACATGTCTGAACTCGGATGATATCGGTTTCATACTGAACTGAAATCGAAATTTTACGTATGAACACAGATGATATCAGTTTCATACTGAATTGTAACACCCCAAATTTTATAAAAGGTATTTAAAATGAGTTGCGAAATAAAAGTTGAGGAAAATGAGTAAAAGGTAAAAATTATTAAATGATTCAAAAATGATTCCAAAAATATCCTCATTGGAATTTATAAATATCGTATGGATGAGTTGTACGTCGGATAGGGGAGCGAGATACCCGCTAAGAAAGACCACCGACCCCAAAGTTCGGCAGCCCCTTTCCTTTGTCCTCTATGTTCTTCTTTCTTTCTTATCTTGTTTCTTTCTTTACATAAACACGCACGCAAAACCTCTTAATTGATTTAGAAGAAGAAGAGCAAAGGATTGAACTGTTATTGATTCAATCAAGGATCCAAGATTTAATTCAAGTGCAATTGAGGGAATCAAGTTAAAAGATTGTAAGTGTTCATTATGTTCTTGATTTTGAGGTGTTAATGAGTTAATTGAATTTAGATGACGATTTATGATCAAAGAATGTTAATTTGTTATTTGATAGAGTTAGTAAAGGTTATAAAATGATTATAAAGTACTGAAAATGTCATGAAGAATGTTAATTTGCTGTTTGATAGGGTTAGTAGAGGTTATAAAATGATTATAAAGTACTGGAAATGTCATGGTTATGAATTAATGGAGTTTTGGCCGGAAAACAGTAAGTTTCTGGCAAACTGTTGCTTCCATTTGCAGAACACGAACCGTGTAGAAGTGAGAAGGCCGTGTAACATGCTCGTGTAGGCATACATAGGCCATGTACATTTTTATACGACCATGTAGTGCCCTAAGTGGCACAGGTCATGTAAGGGCATCCATAGTCGTATAGTTATGATCTACACATGCCGTGTAGGGTTGCAGTTGAACACTGTGAAGTACACACCTAGTATAGCCATGTGTATGGACATGGGCCGTGTTGGCCATTGTTGCATGTCAGAATGTGATATTGATACAATTTTTAACTGTTTATAGGTGTTATAAGGTGATCGGTAATTGTGAGTGTGAACAGACTTCAGAGTCATAACAGATCAGCTAAGGCGAGTACTATAACCTGGTACCTAGAGATATTAATTACCTGTAATTGTACATGTTTGGTATTACAGTAAGAATTATTGTATAGATTTTATTATTTGTTGGTACTGAGAGCTTTACTAATAACTAATTGGTAAATGGTACCGAGATACACATGAAATTAATAGAAAAGGATATAACTGTATATGAGAGACGTGAGACAGAGATACATGTTTATGACTAAGAGTGGAGTATTTTGTTATTATAATAAATGATGAGCGATGAATATAATGATTAAATAAGAAGCGGAAACCAGTTAAATAAAAGAGAGAAAAGGATGGAGTTAATATTTAATAATTAATCCTACACATTAAAGTGCAACTATAACTAATGTTGTGTGATTCACAAGTTTAAAGAGTAACGATAGTTTAAATAAGCGATGTTGATATGTATAATTACATAATTAAAGAGAATGCGTTCTTACTGAGATATGTGTTATAAATACACATCTATATACATTATGAGTATGCGTGGAAATATTGGGAAGAATGATATCTTTGTGAGATACATAACAGAGTGTTAAATACAAGAGTAACCATATGTGTATTTGTAAATATTTATACAGATAAGAGAGAGTACGATAGACTATTTCTAGAGAAATATATAATCATTAAAAGAGGAAAGAGACACGAAGCAAATGAAAGACGAGAGGATAATGCATAGCAGGTGTAAATACGAAATTATATATATATATATATATGCTTACACTATGATTAAATAAATCAAAAGTAAGAAGATAATAAGAGTTAGAAACATTATATGTATGGCTATAGTAGTGATATCTATAGCTTATCAATGTGACTATGTGCGTGATGACATAATATGTGATATATGTGTAAGAAATGATGTTTAAGCCAATACGACTATATGCGATATGTGTATACGTGATATTTAGCTAGAGCAGATGGCTCATTGGCAGACGGCCAACCTGCCCAAGTGTCAGTCATTGTCGGTCAATGCGACTGACCAGATGCTGATGTAGCATCCAGGGATCGATGTGATCTCAAAACTCGATGTGACTTCTAGTAATCAGGGACCACATGTGTGACATTGATGGCGATAGAGATGCCCGAGTGACAAGAGAGATCACCTGAGTGACAAGAGAGATTGCCTGAGAGTAGTACCGGCAAATACGACCCAAGTGTTCAACTTTGGGCCTATTTGGGTAATCAAGTTACATGTGTGGGATGTTACGGATTATGACTTTGAAAGGGTATGGGTCCATTTGAGTGGGGAAAAAAAGATCACTGGGTCATTCTGGTGGGAGTAGGGGAACTGAGAACCCAAAGTATGTGTGTGTATTTGTTACTGCTGGCGACGAGGAAAGAAAAGAGGGGCAGCCCTCTTTGTTTTCGCAACTAATAAAGAAAAAGAAAGCAGACATTGATTGAGAGAGATTTCGAGAAAGAGGAGTGTGGGGCTGGAGTTCTAATCAAAGGTCTGCATAGAGCTTAGAAACCCCCATCCTCGATTAGCTTCTAACCCATTGAGTTCGTAATTCATGAAAACAATGGACGAATCATGGCGATTTGGAGAATCGAGAAGAACAAGAATATAGAAATAGATATCGATCGAAAATGGTAGGTAGCCGCTAAACTTCAAAAACAGGGGCATAAAACTAGAATTTAAGCTAGTGAAGGAATTCAAGATGTGTAATTTTTAATTTTTGATAATAGTGTTTGCTCTAATTGGTAATATATGGTTCTTAAATGACTAAGAATTTATATAACAAAATATATTTTACTGCCATTTACATGAACAGAGTGATGAACTCAATTTCACAGAGCAACGATTGAGGTTTGAAGACAACTCTAGATCTTGATCGTAAATTCATGGTTATTACAAGTGTCGATGCAGATGATGTGAAATTCAGAGTAGCTAATTGAGCTCGGCAAGATTTTTGAATCACCCGTTTGGACCCGGGCCCGTTTTAGCCTAGACCCGTTTTGACACGAAACCGTTTTGATCCGTTATCCGATCCGACCCAACCCGTCCGTTTTGCCGGTACTACCCGAGAGGCAATAGAGATGCCTGAGTGGCAAAACAAAGACTTGAGTGACACAATTTGATGAGATCACATTTGCATGTTAATTATTACCATTTGAGTATGTTGTGGAGTTACTCACTGAGCTTTTTGGGTCATTCCTATGATTGTTATTCTTTGCATGTTTTGTAACAGACGAGACTTTCACGTGAACATACAAGAGAGTTTTTGTGCCAATTGTTGCCCTTTTTAATAATTATATATTGTTGTTATTTCCTTCTCTTAAAAAAAAGGGCGTTACATGAACCGAAATCGAAATTTTACGATAACTTCCATCGATCGAGTACCGTATCATATATGAGTAGATCTTGATGAAATCATGAGTTGTGCTCCAACTTTGCATTTTGCACAGCACTAGGCTTTCTGGTCAGTTTCTACTTTTCAAAGTTTTGTAAAGGAAAAGGTTCCTTTGGGGAATAACTTTCACAACTCCCGCACGTTTGATTGTGGGATAACTTGTATTATTCTAAAACAACCTTTTAACGTTTCTTTATTCATTTTCTTTGTTAATTTTAACACTTAGTAAACAGAATTATAATTAGGAAAATTTAATAAAATAATATATTAACTTTTTTTATTTAAATAAAAAATTTAAATATTTTATGTATTAAGTAATTTAAAGAGAGATTTTATATATTCGAACTAAATTCTTCTTCTTATCTTTCTATCCAATAAAACAAGACTAATGTTAAAATTAAGAAAGAAGATGAGCAAAGTGAATTATTAGATTAAGATATGTTATGATTTAGTGGGTAAGAGATGAAGTAAGAAGAAATATAAATGTTCTAATTTAAATAATGGGAAAATCATAGTAGTAAACATTTAACTTAGGATACTACTCGTTAAATTATTAAAACATAGAAATAACTAAAAGAAAGATGATTTGTACATAACGCTTTTATGCTATAGACAACAAAAAATATATATTTGGACCACAATACTCTTGAACATATGGTTGAGAAAAATAGTTGGTGACTTGATGGGTTTGTAGAAGTAAAAAAAAAATCATGATTGTTGTGTGTCCCAAATAAATGTTGTATACAAATCATCTCCCTACCTAAAATACACTAATTAAATGGGATGTCTATGCAATAACAACTAAGTTACGTGCCATTGACCATACCTATCATTTCCATAAAAATAATATTTATATACAACTATTTACATCTATTATATCCTATAAAAAATTTATATTTTTTCTCCGATTATATCCTATACTTCATTCTTTTACTGACTTAATATTTGACATGTGTTATAATTCTTTTTTTCTATCCGATTCATTAATTTTAACAAATGTAATAATTAAATAAAGAAAAATGCTAACCACAACCCTAAGGGCTGTGGATAAAATAATAGTTACAAAATAATCCACCTAATCATCTTTTAATTAGTATTTAAACATTTCATATATGATATATAGTTACTATTTTTAAAAATTAAAATTATATTTTATTACTTTTATCAACTGCCCTTAAAATTGTGGTTAACATTTTTTTTAAATAAATAAAAAAATAAGTAAAAAGATTTTAACGGAGAATATAAACCTCTCATCCTATAATCCATATGATTTATGAGTTCTCTTTCCCGAAAAGAAATAAGACCGATAAGGCAAGTTGAGAAGTGGAAAGACAAAATTCGATATTAAAGGGGGGCCGGTACGCAAGAGGCGCCGTAAAAATAAATTCTCCCGCCATCCTCCCAAACACACACACACACACACACAAAACAAACACCACTACATATAAACCTCCTTCTGGATCTCCATCACTTTCCCTTCTTCTCGACAAAAACGAAGCTATAATTTGTGATCAATCACGCAAATGGAGTTACCAGTGATCGATTTGGAGCCCTATTTGGATGTAGTATCTGGCAAATTTGGTGGAGATGAGGTCTTGAATCCCCACCTCAAGACGCTTTGCTCGGAGGTTAGTCAAACCCTAAGTGAAACCGGAGCTCTGCTTATTAAAGATCCACGATGCTCTGCTCAAGATAACGATCGATTTATTGATATGATGGAGAGGTATTTTGAACAGCCTCCTGAATTTAAACGTCTCCAAGAGCGTCCTCATCTTCATTACCAGGTCTAATTTACTTCCCTATTAACACGTTACCTGATATATCTTTGCATTCAGGGGTATGGGTCTATTACATTGATCGACGAATAAAGAAAATGATAAATTGTGGGGGTTAAGGGAATGAAAATAATTAAAATATGTAAAATCAAATCAAATGCTTAATTATTCCTTGATTGTCGATGACCGATCAGAGAAGGGAGCATGACTTCACTTGTTCCGATTAATTAGAATCTGAGTGCTGTTATTGTAGGTTAAATTTTCGTGGGTTTACCTGGAAAGTCAAGTTGTGAATCTTTCTATTAATAGATGGAGTATGTGATAACTGAATTTTCGTATTAAAGTCGTGATAGAAGCGTCAGTCTCATTATTGGCCAAATTGAATTGCGATTGAGCATATTTTGATAGGGGAAAAAGGAATGATTTGGGTGTTTTTGTTTGAGACTAAAAAGTGTTTTAATAGGTTGGTGTGACACCCGAAGGAGTTGAAGTTCCTCGTAGTTTGGTTGATGAGGAAATGCAAAACAAGCTGAAATCTTTGCCGAAAGAGTGCCAGCCTTCAACTCCAACAGGTCCAGATCCTAAATGGCGTTACATGTGGAGAGTTGGTCCTCGACCTTCAACCACCCGTTTTCAGGTTTTGCATAGTTATTTTAATCATTTTAAACAAGTAGTTTTTTTAATAAATATTGTTGATTGTTGATGTGAGTCTCCTGTTTAGGAACTGAACTCCGAGCCTGTTATACCTGAAGGTTTTCCTGAATGGAAAGAGACCATGGATTCATGGGGTTCTAAAATGATTTCTGCTATAGAGGTATGTCATAGTCACTGGTTTCCTACAGACTGTTATGAAGTTTTATAATTCAGAGCTCATTTTTCTCAGGCTGTTGCTGAAATGGCAGCAATTGGGTTTGGCCTACCAAAGGATGCATTCACTGGTCTAATGAAGCAGGTGTGTATTTGTTATTATGCTTTTCTTATTTATTGCATTCCTTCGGTCTTAACCATTAACTGTCAATCTCATTGGTTTGGGGCATATATTTTATTGATTATTTGGACTTGAAAACCCCAGATCTTCATTCTTTCTAGTAGATATATGAGTAGCTTCTGGAAAAGTAAATTAGTTGGGCTACAATTTGAATGCATCAAGATGTAATTTGGATATATGTTGTATTCCAGTTGCTAGCTATGTTAAATGGTTAAGTTTAGATACACATTCATGAATTGCAGAATTAAACCTAGTTTTACAACTTCATTCAGAATTAAACTACACGTTTCTGAATTGCAGGGTCCCCATCTTCTTGCTCCAACTGGGAGTGATCTTCAACGTCATGGCAAAGAGGGTACTGTGTTTGCAGGATATCATTATGACCTTAACTTTCTAACAATTCATGGAAGAAGTAGATTCCCTGGTCTAAGTATTTGGCTAAGAAATGGGAAGAAAATAGAAGTGAAGGTTCCAGTTGGGTGTTTACTAATTCAGACCGGAAAGCAGGTAAAAAAAATCATTTATTTTGGTTCAAGGTACTGAAGATCTATGTTTCTTTAACTTTACCACCATATGGACAACATTAATTCCTGATCTAAAGTATGATGGATGTGATATGCATACTTTCTATTTTCACACGGAAACATGCTGATTTTGAAACTGAGTTTATTTAGGATATTGTTTCCATTTGCAGATAGAGTGGTTGACTGCTGGAGACTGTATAGCTGGTATGCATGAAGTTGTGGTAACTAAAAGAACACTTGATGCAATTAAAACAGCATCGCAAGAAAATCGAAGCCTTTGGAGAGTATCTTCAACGGTGAGTTTATCAATCGTTATCTCACCATTTATTTTGTCATATGGACTGAATGTAAAATCAATTTCACTCGTGAATCTTTTTAATATTATTTTTCTTTTGAGCTCACAAGTCAAAGTTACTTCATAAACTTGTATAACATTTGGTATGGTGGAATCAGGGAAGGAATGAAATGATTCATTTCCTTGGAATGAAAAAAAGCTGTTTGTTTTGTCAAACGCAATAGAATGGACCATTTCTGAATTCCATAAATTAACTGGCTGTTTGTTCTCAATGTAACAAACTTTCTAAAATTTACTGTTTAATGTAATTGGTGATTAGTTTTGTAGATGGCAAGTTATTTTAATTTTTTATTTATATAATTATTATTTAAGAGTATTTAAAAACTTTTTATCTCTGTTTTCACATTTGTTTTTCTTGTGAAGATTTTTACCATCTTTTCGAAACCATTTTTAACGACATGTTTTTATAAATATTTGTCACCACACTTTTATTTTTAACAAATTCAAAATTCGTTTAATTCTTTAACATTATTTTATTTTATATTTATGTCTTTGAATGATCCTGTTCTTGAATTTGGATATCATCTTCTTAAATGTTCTTGAGCAAACAACCACAGATCTTGAATCATGGATCTCAAACCAAAATCAAAACACCACATATCTTGAATCATGGATATTGAATCATGTTCTTGAATGTTCTTGAGCAAACACCAGAGATCCTGAATCATGGATCTTGATGTTAAATGTTCATGTTTTTGAATTTGGGTATCATGTTCTTGAGCAAACACCTCAGATCTTGAATCATCTTCGACAAAAACACGCACATGTTGAATCTTCAACACCCATTACTTCAAAATCGATGAACACAAAAAAAAAACACTTCTCATCTTTGATACCTAGATTTCAAACACATCTTCAACCATTTGGGTTAGGGTCTTCATTGAAGGGCAAGGTTAAGGTTGTGGGAGAAAGGAGTAAGAGAGAGGAGAAAGAGAAAGAGAGATGCCGGAGTCACAGTTTATATCTAAATAAAAATAAAAGTTAGAAAACTGCTTGTACATGTCAATGACATGTATTGAAGGTCACTTTACATAAAAAGGTTAAGATTTATAAGTTACATTAAAAGTGAATTTGGGTAGTCCATTGTATACAGTGTCAATTTAGGCAAAGTACGTTGTATTTTCAAGCACTTTACCTTAATTTAACAATAAAATATATATTTGTATCGTAATCTTATTTGAGAATTTACTAAGCATTTACTCTGTTTAATTTTTACCATCTGTATATAAACTAAACAAACTTGGATGTATAAAGTACATAAATTTGTATATAGTATCTACATATATAATGTATCTGCTTTCTTTTTTGTTTTGCTAGTTATTTTCTCATATAGCATCGGACGCTGTGTTAAAACCCCTGGGTCATTTTGCACAATCACCTCTTGCCGACAAGTATCAGCCTATTTGCGCTGGAGAATTCGTAGAACAAGAGCTTTCTGTGATTAATCTTAAAGGAAACAGAGGAGAGCTTTGAGAAGTCTTTTGGTGAAGAAAGGTACACATTCTGTTGCTCAAAGGATCCCATGCAAAAAAAGAAATTGAAGCTGACATTTGTTTATATCATTAAATGTGGCTTAAAATCAGAGCTGCTTTGATAAAAATCGGAGGCTATTCCCTATTTACAATATAAATGATGAATGCTGGATCTTAAACTCATAAATATGAATTGTTATCACACATAATTACAGTATGCATCATAGTCACTGCTAAAGGTAACATAAAGGGTGTGTCAGGTGACACGTCGAACACGTAACCTTTTGTATTATTCCGAATAGGTCGGGTTGACTTGAAATACTTCCTGTCCAAATATTCTATAGATCTTTTAATTATAGTAGTTATTATATTTTAATTACAGATAATCTTTTATCTTAGGATAGTAATCTTTTATCATAGAAAGGAAGTTATTTATTTAGTATAAATAGAGGTTTAGGGGTATCATTTGGGGAGGAGAGAGTTTAGAGTTATTTTGATATTTTCTTTGTTTTGGAGAGCTCCTACCTCGAAAGTAGGTGAAGGAGAGACGGGTGCCTCTCGAAAGCACGCCGACTAGTGTATTCATTCTGATTTATCAATATATCAATTTGGTTCGTATCAGAAACTCTACTATGTAATAGCTTATTGAATGACTACAAAAACATATTATTTCAATGATAATCTTTATGTTCAAATTTGAACAAAAATTACACTTTGGGCAACTTTTGATCCAAATATCTTGTTTTCTTCATAAGATAATTTTCATTATGACCCTTTAGAGATGAAACATTTGGCGAGTCGGCCCATTCACAAGTAATATATACATACAGAGTTATAGCAACTATTTCCTTACACATGCCAACAATGCTGAGTTATGGTTAGGCTTAGGAATGACATGTACCTGGTATGACAGTGAATTAGGACTCACACATACAATGGCTTGCATCAAACAAACACACACAAAGCCATCTATAAATGTGTTGTAAACAGTTCTGAGAGAAAATAACTAGTTTTATACTGTCTAAACAATGGAAAAGAAAGAAAATAGGATGACTGTACTGGTGGTGATGGTGGTTTTGGGACTGATGATGGTGCAAGGAAGCATGGGTTACCCTTGTGGGAGCACATTCTTCTCTGCATTGGTCCAACTCATCCCTTGTAGGGCATCAGTTGCACCTTTTAGCCCTATCCCTCCAAACGACGCTTGTTGTACTGCTCTTAGGGTGTTGGGCCAACCCTGTTTGTGTGTGCTTGTCAATGGCCCACCTATCTCTGGTGTTGACCGTAGCATGGCCATGCAACTTCCCGAGAAATGCAACCTCAACTTTGGCCCATGTATCTCCATCTTATCCTTCTCACAAGATGGGCGGGTTGGTTAACTGGCTAGGGTTCAACTAGTAACCTTTTTAGTACCAGTTGAAATGAGCCTGGTTGGGCTGGGCTGAGAACCCAAAAACACTTGTAAACTTTATCAAAATCACAAACACAATATTATCAAAATAAAAATATAAATAATTAGTTAAACAAAACGAAGATGTATTCATTAAAGATAGATTTTAGGCCATTTTTAACCTGTTTAACCTTATCTCTTTCTAGCTACTTTTTTTATATATCTTAAATCGGTCATATAAGAACCGATTAGTATTATGAAATTAAAATAAATGACGTATATTCTGCAGGCGAGCTTGTGAAGGAGGAAGTTCGGACGTAAAGGGCTGTTGTTTTTACACTTCTACTTGAATTGAAGGAAATAAAATGTGTGGTCTGAGGTGCTAAATAAATCAGGTGTCATGCATCTAATTGCAGGTCTAAGTGTCTTGTATCAGTTCTATTTAGTTTTTTTTGTTATCTAGGTTTTAAGTTTGGGTCTGTTTCTACTACTCCACTTGTATTAAAATTATTCAATGCAACTGTAGTTCCTTAAAGAAAAAGTGAAAATAAAAAATGAAAGCAACATCAAAATCTGGATGGTTTAGGGCTCTCATTGGGTCCTGCAAAATCCACCTCTCTCTATATAGTATATACCTCTATTTCTAAATAGTGTTCAAACAACTTATCTAGCTACCACACTTACGGCTCTAACGAACCGAATGAACATGAACAAGACTTGATCGTGTTCGTTTGTTTAAGTATTTAACTTTAGCCGAACAAATAAATGAACACAAATGGATATGCGAACGGGTTTTTGTTTAGGGGAACATAAACGAACGAATATATTTACAAAATTAAAAATATAATATAATAGAAACCCAACGTTCACTACAAGAAAAATAGCCTTAGTAACGAAAATTTTAGTAATGAACCACATTTTTGTCACTAAGAGGACCATTAGTGATAAGAATAAGATGTTGTCACTAAAATTTGGTAACCGGTTTATGATTGTGATGAAACCAATAGGTTGTCATTAATAAGTAAAGTTGAAATTTTACAAACTACAGTGCTGGATTTGTTTGTCACCGAGTTGTTAAGGTTAAATGACAAGAATATTGGTCACTACTTGAATATAACGGAACCGTGTTCAATTAATATACAAACCTATGTACAAAGAAAATCATAGACATAAATTTTAGGAAAAAAGATATATGTTGCTGCGGCACCTAAGTTAGGCGCTGTCACATTTACATATATGTATAATAAATGGTAATTTAGTGATTTTAATATTTTCCCGTTAAAAAGATATGTGAATTGACATCACCTAACTTAGGTGACTATGTGAATATTTTAATAAAGGGTGATATATATTTTTGTCCTAAAATTTAAACTGAAATTATCCCCTTATAATAAATTCACAAAATAAAACCACTGTTCATTTTAAAATTTCAATTTTAATCCTAATTATTTTTTACTATTTACCCTTAAGTTTATATAAGTTACATTTGATTTAATAAAATTATTTATTATTATTTACAAATCAAATGGTCTTTGGTCTAGTGGTATCAATGTGTATTACGATATCCCTTCCACTTTAAGCTTAAAGGGTTCAATTCCTGTTATACATCATTTCGATTTTTCAATTTTAACCCTTAATAAATTTTCACTTGTTATCCTTCGGTTTGTATAATTTACATTTGATTTCACAACATTATTAGGTAATGTTGCCCATGTACATAACATAATCAACAAATACAGTAGATACATGTTAACCTAAATAGTGTCTACGTATGCTAACTTTGAGCAACGATCTAATATATTATATTATATGTAAATTAAATTACCAAGAATATGATTATTTAAACATTACCTGACGCAACACGCGTGCGTGATATAACTTGTTGCATTCAATTAAATTGCATGCGGTTACATCACAAACCAATTCTACTTTTCATTCGAAAAGAAGCATAACAAATGTGTAACATATTTAGAAATAACAAAATCTCTGTTGTTATTTTTTTTCATATAATTTCTAAACATGCGTGTGGACGGGAGAGAACAACAGAGAGTTTTACAATGAATTAAAACTTTATAAGTAACAATATTTGAAAACTATTTCATATTATAATTAAATAATACACTAAACTAATGAAAGTTGACTTAATATCTTACTACTATTTTTACTACAGTAACGCATACATATTAATATTTGAAAAGAAAATTTCTTTTACTCCTTTATAGCATATATAACATATAGAGTACTCACTTTTATGCTTCTTATGTTTAACACTACATTAGTTTACTTATCTATACTTCAACTCAGAAAATATCCCTGCTTCACATACTTTAAAAGTTTTTTTTTGAAAAAAATCACTCCTCTCTCATCTTTCTCTCTTTCTTACCTCTCTTACTCTTCTCTCCTCTCTCTCACCTTCGGTAAAGAAACACCAAGAAAACTGTGTTTTGCGGTACCAAAAACAGGAAGTGGTGTTCATCCTTGGTACCAATGGCCACGTAGGCTGTACCAAGAAGAGAAATAATGTATTCCGTATGCTCTTAAGGTCCGTTTGTTTAGCGTAATGAATATGAAGGAATTGGAATTTGACCAAGCAATTGAAATTCGTAAAAAACTATATCTTGTTTGGTTAGTAAATACTTGAATTAAAATCTAACAAAAAATAAATTAATTCAATATATATAAACCAAAATAAATTATATTACTAACAGCTCACCACCCCCTACCGCCCCTCTGCCACCCTACACTACCTCATCCTACCCCTACCCCCAGCATATCTCTATCCCTACCCCACTCTA